>AWOL01S0011536.1:28556-39409 GCA_000715115.1 Nicotiana otophora
GAACATGATTTAATCCACGCGTTCGCCCAGTACTGCTGGCTAACAGCTTCGCAATCGCGAACTTACCTAACCAATCGCATAGCAAAAATAATCTGGTTGTCCAATTTATCCTGCGTGATTGCAGGACTGCTTACACGATCGCGTAGAAGGAAACCTGACAGTGCAACCGAAAAACTTCAGCAAAACTCCAAGTATAAAATTCGATCCGTTAACCATCCGAAACTCACCCGAGGCCCACTGGACCTCAACCAAATACACCAACAAGTCCTAAAACATAATACGGACATAGTCGAAGCCTCAAATCACATCAAACAACGCTAAAAACACGAATCATACCCCAATTCAAGCCTAATAAAACTAACAAATTCCAATTTATACATTCGATGCCGAAACCTATCAATTTAAATCCGATTGAACTCAAATTTTGGACACAAGACATAAATGACATAACAGACCTATTCAAATTTCCAGAATCAGATTTCGGCCCCGAAATCAAAAAGTCAACTCCTCGGTCAAACTTCCAAACTTAAATTTCCTATTTTCGCCATTTTAAGCAAACCTTTACTACGAACCTCTAATATAAATATCTGGACATACTCCTAAGTTAGAATTCACCATACGGAGCTATTGGAACCATCACAATTCTATTCCATGGTCGTTTACACATAATTCTTCATTCTGTCAATTATTTCAACTTAAGCTTTAAATCTTGGAACTAAGTGTTCCAATTCAATCTGAAACCTCCCCGACAAGTCACATAACTATAATTGAACACAGAATAAGCAGTAAATGGGGAAACGGGGCTGCAATACTCAAAAGACCGGTCGGGTTGTTACATTCCCTGTCTTAAACTTTCCCAAGTAGCTTTTCCGACTGGCTGACCTCTCCATTGCACTTTCATTGAGGCTATGTTATTTCATCTTATCTTTCGAACCTGCCGATCCAAAATAGTCACCGGATCCATATCATATGTCAAATTAACATCCAGGTGAATTGTGCTAAAGTCCAAAACATGAGACGGCTCCATGACATATTTACGGACCATAGATACATGAAACACTAAATGAACACCTGATAGACTAGGCAGCAATGCAAGTTTATAAGCCACATCTCCAATACTCTCAAGTACCTCAAAAGACCCAATATACCGAGGACTCTACTTGTCCTTCTTCCCGAATCACATAATACCCTTCATAGGCTATGTTCTGAGTAGTACCTCCTCTCCTACCATGTAAGAAACATCACGAACCTTCCGGTCATCATAAATCTTCTGTCTAGATTGCGCTGTGCGTATTCGATCCTGAATGAATTTAACTTTTTCCAAAGCATCCTGAACTAAGTCAGTACCCAATAGCCTAGCCTCACCCAACTCAAACCAACCTACTGGAGACTGACACCGTCACCCATATAAAGCCTCATACGGAGCCATATGAATGCTCGATTGATAGCTGTTATTATACGCAAACTTTGCTAGTGGCAGAAACTGATCCAAAGAACCCCCGAAATCGATAACACAAGCGTGTGACAAATATTCCAATATCTAAATAGTGCGCTCGAAATGTCCGTCCATTTGAGGGTGAAATGCTGTACTCAACTGAACATATGTGCCTAACTCTCACTGCACTGCTCTCCAGAAATATGATGTAAACTACGTGCCCCTATCTGACATGATGGACACTGGCACATTGTGAAAGTGAACAATCTTACGAATATAAATCTCAGCTAACCGCTCCGAAGAATAAGTAGTACCAACTGGAATAAAAAACGCGGACTTGGTCAATCTATCCACAGTCATCCAAATAGAATCAAACTACCGCGAAGTCCTTGGGAGCCCAACTACAAAGTCCATGGTGATCCACTCACACTTCCACTCCGAAATTTCAATTCTCTGAAGCAATCCACCCGATCTCTGGTGCTCGTACTTCACTTGCTGACAATTTAAACACCGAGCTATAAACCACACTATATCTTTATTTATCCTTCTCCACCAATAATGCTTCCTCAAGTCATGATACATCTTTGCGGTACCCGGGTGAATGGAATACCGCGAACTGTGGGCCTTCTCAAGAATCAACTCACGCAGCCCATCGACGTTCCGTATACAAATCCGACCCTGCATCCTTAACACCCCATCATCTACAATAGTAACATCTTTGGTATCGCCATGCTGAACGGTGTCCTTCAGGACAAGCAAATGGGGATCATCATATTGGCTCTCACTAATGCGGTCATATAACGAAGACTGAGAAACTACAAAAGCTAGAAGCTGACTGGGCTCCGAAACATCTAACCTCACGAACTGATTTGCTAAAACCTAAACATCTGATGTAAGTGGTCTCTCACCAAAAAGAATAAATGCAAGACTACCCATACTCACCACCTTTCTACTGAAGTCATTGGCCACCACATAGACCTTTCTGGGATGATACAAAATGGTAATATCATAGTCCTTTAGCAACTCCAACCAACTGTGCTGCCTCAAATTTAGATCTTTTTATTTGAATAAGTGTTGTAGGATCCGGTGATCTGTAAATACCTCACAAGACACACCGTAGAGATAGTGCCTCTAAATATTTAATGCATGAACAATAGCTGCCAACTCTAAATCATGAATATGGTAGTTCTTCTCATGTGGCTTCGACTGGAGCGAAGCACAAGCAATTACTCTACCCTCCTGCATTAAGACACACCCAATACTAATCCGAGAAGCATCATAATACAGAGTATAAGTGTAAGGCCCGTAAAATTTTGCAAAGGAGAAATAATGTTTCAGACTTTCTGGGTTGAACAATGCACTGGATAGTAAAAGAAAATATTTTTGCAGAGAAATGCATTTCTGCGTTCCATTATACAATCGCAGAATCACTCTGCCGACCGCATAATGGCCGCAAAGTGAGGCAAGAGAGGGGCATTGTTGGATGCCATTTTGCGGTAGACTATGCCACTGCAAAACTATTTTGCGGTTCATTATGCGATCGCAGAACAGGTCTATGGGTCGTAGACCCAGGTAGATTTTTGCCAGATTTTGGAGACCAATTATGCGACCGATATGCGGTCCGCATATCGATTATGAGATCGCATATGCAATCGCAGACCTTGTTCTGGAGCTTCATTTTTGGGTTTTTAAAACCTAACCTAACTTCATTAAATACAACCTGATCCTACTTCGTTAAATACCCGACCTTGTTCTGGAGCTTCTGAAAGATCTCTTCATACTCATCTGACCACCTGAATAGAGCACCTTTCTTGGTCAATTTAGTCATAGGTGCGGCAATGGATGAGACCCCTTCCACAAATCGACAATAATATTCGGCCAACCCAAAATAACTCTAAATCTCAGTAGATGAAGATGGCCTGGGCCAACTCTGAATTGCATCTATCTTCCTCGGATATGGACAAATCCCTTTTCCAGACACCACGTGTCGCAAGAATGCTACTGAACTAAGCCAGAACTCACACATGGTAAATTTGGCATAAAGTTTCTCCTCCCTCAACCTCTGTAGTACAATTCTCAAATATTGTGCATGCTCTTCATGGCAACGTGAGTACACCAAGATATCATAGATAATAATATGACAAACGAATCAAGATACGGATGGAATACACAGTTCATTTGGTGCATAAATGCTGCTGGGGCATTGGTCAACCGAAAAGATATCACGAGAAATTTATAGTGTCCATAACGGGTCCTGAATGTCGTCTTAAGAATATCCAAATCCCGAATTTCAACTGGTAATACGCAGACCTGAAATATGTTTTGGAAAATACTCTAGCTCCTTGGAGCTGGTCAAATAAATCATCAATGCACGTCAAAGGATACCTTGTTTTTGATTGTAACTTTATTCAACTACTTGTAGTCAATGCACATCCGCATAGTACCATCATTCTTTTTCACAAAAAGAACCGGTGCACCCCAAGGCGACACACTAGGCATAATAAACCCTTTATCGAGAAGTTCCCGAAGCTACTCTTTCAATCATTTCAACTATGCTAGTGTTATACGATATGGAGGAATATAAATGGGCTGAGTGTCTGGAAACAAGTCAATACCGAAATCAATATCCCTGTCGGGTGACATGCCCAAACGATCTGCAGGAAACACATCCGAAAAATCTCGCACTACCGGAATAGAATGAATAGTAGGAGTGTCTGCATCAACATCTCTCAAAAAGGGCAAATATGATAATCTCCCCTTCCCAACTATTCATTGGGCCTTTAAATAAGAAATTACCTTGCTGGGGACAAAATCTGGAGAACATCTCCACTCGATCCTTGGCAACCCTGGCATTGCCAACGTCACTGTCTCAGCATGACAATCTTGAATAGCATGACATGGAGACAACCAATCCATACCCAAGATCATGTCAAAATCAACCATACTGAGCAATAAAAGATCAACTCTGGTCTCCATTCCCCTAATGGTTACCACACATGGCTGATACACAGGGTCCACAACAATAGTATCGCCCACCGGGGTAGATACATGAACAAATGAGACTAATGACTCACGGGGCAATTCCAAACAACGAGCAAAATATGACAAGATATACGAATATGTGGAACTAGGGTCAAATAATAGAGAAGCATTTTGGTGGCATACTTAGACAATACATTTAATTACCGTGTCTGAGGCAACTACTTGTGTTATGGCAGGAATAGCATAGAATCTAGCATGAACACTGCCTGATCTGCCTCATCCTCTAGGGCGACCTCTAGCTGCATGTGCCCCACCTCATGCTAGCTAGGCGAGTGGAGGAATAACTGGTGCGGGAGCCTCAACCTAACTCCTTTGCTCAACTGGACCTCGCGAAAGGCGGGGACAATGTCTCTTCATATGACCCGAATCTACAAACTCAAAACAACCCTTCTCTAACAACAGAGTCAAGTACTGAGGTGGACCTCGAGAACCAAAATATCTACCAGAAGAATCTGGTATATATGAACCCTGCACTGATGGTGCACGAGATGAACTCTGAGCGGGAAGTGAACTAAGAGATGACTGACTCGGTCGAGTACTATATGAACCATGGCTAGCTGATGCACCATGATAAGCTGAACGAGCCATTTGATTGGGCCTATAAGGTCGACCCATACTGTGATAGGATTATCCCCCAAACAGAACACCGCTGGAATTACCCGGACTACAGGACCTCTTGGCCTCCCTCTCCTCCCGCTCTTGAGTACAGACCATTTCTAGTTGTCGAGCACTGTCGACCACCTCGTCGAACTTAGCACCTGCTATATTCCCTAAAGTCATAACAAAATGAAACTGCTGGTTGAGGCCATTAATGAGCCTCCTAAAATTTTGCCTCTAAGTGGGAACCAACCAGACTGCATGACGAGCCAAATCTGAAAACCTCATCTAATACTAGGTAACCGACATGTACTCCTAACGGAGCTGTTCGAAGTGCCTGCGCAGTTCCTCTCTATGGGTCTTTAGCTCAAACTTCTCCAAAATAAGAATTGAGAACTCATGCCATGAAAGTAGTGCTGCACCAATTGGCCTGCTCCTCTCATAAGCCTCCCACCATCTGAAGGCTACCCCGTCAGCTAAAAGGTAGTAAATGGGACCCTACTGGTCTCCAAAATACTCGGTGTACGAAGAATCTGCTGGCACCTATCCAAGAAATCTTGAGCATCCTCTAACTCAGTTCCACTGAGTGATGGAGGATGGAGTCTCTCAAATCTCTCTAATCTCTTCTGCTCCTCGTTGTTCATAATAAAACTCACATAGGCCTGAGTAGCTACAACCCGCTAGACTGGTAGTACCCCTGGTATCTGGAGTCCCTGCACTACCTGCTCTGGTGTACGGGTGACGGGGGTTTGAGTACCTCCCCTGGCCTGAAAAATGGTAAGTGTGGCCTTAGACAAAACCACCTAAGCAAGGCCAGTGCAAACCTTCAATATCTAAGCCAACGCCCTTTGAATGCCTGGAATCTCAATAGGCATAGATGGTGCCTGTGGTGGTCCCAATGACTCATCTATATCCGTAATCCGCTTATAAGCTGAAGCAACTGGTGGATCTACAAGTGCTGCTATAGCTGATGTGCTTGCTGCACCTCGGCCTCTACCATGGCCCTGGCCTCTACCACGGCCCCAGCCTCTCGTGGCCTAAACTGGTAGTACTAGTGGCTATTCACTCGATCCGGTAGCACGTGTCCTCACCATCTGTGAAAGAATAGAATAATAGAGATTTAGTTCCTGGAATCAATAAGTCTCACGACTAGAATACAAGAAAGTGAAAATTTTCCTAAGGGTTCTGCAGCCTCTCGAAGATAAGTACAGACGTCTCCGCAATGATCCGCAAGACTCTACTGAACCTACTCATGACTCGTGAGACCTATGTAACCTAGGCTCTGATACCAACTTGTCATGACCCAAAATTTCACCTGTCGTGATGGTGCCTATCTCATTACTAGGCGATCCGACAACCGCAATAAATCACAAATTCTTTTATGATTGAAACCATAATATTTAGATGTAATAGAAAATCCCACAAATACTGATACAAATACACACCCAAAATGCGGAATCACAGAGTACATGACCATTTAAATGGTCACATAGTCTGACTGATAAAACACTATCTAGGAATATAGAACAATACATATAACTAAAAGAAAAGAGAGTCAAGGTCTGCGGATGCCAAGCCGCTACATCGATAATCTCCAATACATAATCTCTGAAACCTAGCAGCCGCCGTATCCAGAAGTACCTGGATCTGCACACGAAGTGCACTGTACCTATTGAGCTTAGTACTTTGTTTGATACGAGGAATATGATATCTCTATATCTACATGCCAATATACATGTTGTATACGGTATACTACCATGGAAGCATCACGTACTTACACTCTAAGAGTACTGAATCACTTAGTACTGTACATGCAGGTCCAACCCAGGGAAGATCCATCCCTCAATATAAATAGCATCTAACAGTCAGTTACTTAGTATATGGCCAATCTTTCCAAGATATAATTGAAAGAAGGCAACTCCATGCCTTGGGAACTCCATCCCAAATGTAAATAAATAAGGAAACTCCATGCCTTGGAAAGTCCATCCCAAATATAAATAAATAAGGCTACTCCATGCCCTGGGTACTCCATCCCAAATGTGAATATATATGGCAACTCCATGCCCAGTGAACTCCATCCCAAATATAATATCCACTGCGCTCACTATGTGGGGTGCAGACTCTGGAGGGGATCCTTCATCCCAAGCGCTATAATAAGCCAAGTCCAGGCATAAATCAATAAAGCATGTTGCGGCGTGCAGCCCGATCCCATAAATATAACTCACAATCAGGCCCTTGCCTCACTCAGTCATTAACCTCTCCAGTCTCTTGGGTCTCACAATGTCATAAACATTAGCCCGTCAAAATGATATGATGTATCAATGAATGGAAACGGAGACTGAGATATGATATGCAAATAATAGATGTGACTGAGTATAAATTATATTTTTTAACAATTAATTCAACAACAGCACGACCTCTGTGGTTCCCAAAAATATCGGCACGTAGTCTAAACATGAACTTTAATATGAGTCTCAGCTCAATTCCTCTAACACATGGAGGATATTTGGATAATGACTGAATTATTTGATTATAAAATTTCACATAATACATTAAGTCAAGAATTCTACGGTACACGCCCACACGCCCGTCACCTAGCATGCGCGTCACCTCAAAACCAGCCACATAACACGTAATTTTGGGAATTTGTAACCTCAGACCGTGTAATTCTTTCTTCAAATATGACCTTGCCTCGCGAATCAGTATCCGAACACCTTGAATCTAGTCACAATAAATTTGATACAGTCAACACAAATTATAGGAATTAATTCCATATGAAAATATAAATTTTCCAACAAAATCCGAAATTCCACTCAATAATTGCCAGTGAGGCCCGCGTCTTGGAACCTGACCAAAGTTACAAAATATGAATGTCCATCCAGCCATGAGTCCAACCATGCAAATTTTATCATATTCCGACATCAACTCGAGCCTCAAATCTTCACTTTAACCTTAAGAGTTTTCGCAATTGTTTTCCAACTTAAAACATCAATTAAATGCTAAAATAACTATACATTCAGGTAATTTGACCAAAATTGAGTTAAGAACACTTACCCCAAATCTTCCCTTGAAATCCTCCCAAATAGCACCTCTCCCCAAGCTCCATATCGTAAAAAATGGAGTCTCATTTTTAGAACTTAAGTTCTGCTGCCTAGTCAGTTCCACTATGCGATCGGGGACCAACTCACGCGATCGCGAAGAACAATTTTCCCCTACCAAAATTTTTCCTTAAGCGATCGCGGATTCCTTCACATGATCGTGAAGCACACCTTCCTCCACCTTACGCGATCGCATAGCACAACGCGTGAATTTTCCAATTCCGCCCTTCACACAATGCAAACGCGGCTTAGTCCACGCGTTCACGTGGTATTGCTGGCCAACAGCTTCGCGATCGTGGACTTACCTACTTGATTGCATAGCACAAAAATTACAGTTTTTCGACTTAGCAATCGTGTAGAATGAAACCAGACAGTGCACGAGAAAAACTTTAGCAAAACTCCAAGTCCAAAATTCGATCTGTTATCCATCCGAAACTCACCCGAGGCCCCTGGGACCTCAAATAAATACACCAAAAAGTCCTAAAGTATCATACAAACTTAGTTGAAGCCTGAAATCACATAAAACAATGCTAAAAACACAAATCATACCACAATTCAAGCCTAATGAAAACTAACAATTCCAACTTCTACATTTGATGCCGAAACCTATCTATTCAAATATGATTGACCTCAAATATTTCACACAAATGATGAATGACATAAGGGAACTATTCAAAGTTTCAGAATCATATTTCAACCCTAATATTAAAAAGTCAATGTAGGCCCCGTAAAATTTCCTAATGATTTAAGATTTAAAAGTGCGCCAGCGGTATTTGGGAATAACTTATTTGAGTATTAAAGGAGACCTATGGGATAAAGCCACATAATTTTAAATTTATAATGTATGTTTAAGGTATGTTGGAACATACTAAGGAGTTTTGTGAATGGCAAGAACTTGTGTGGAACAAGTTGGATACATTAAGTGAAAATGATGTTTCAATTGACACAAGACACGAATTAAAATTAATAGAACTCCCTCCATATAATGACTTGGGTGTTGATATACCTGTAAAATTAAATTTCTTTGAGTCTAGTTTCCAACGCATCAAACTGTTTGTCATTTGGATATTTCAACAGAAAGTTATGGCCATTTTACTGGACCTATGTCATATGCGTGACCAGATGCACGACCGCGCATATTTGGGAGTTTCTGCCTAGTGTACACGGCCAGATGCACGGCCACTTTCCCTGATGTGCAGCCGCACACGTAGGACCCCATTAAATAACCCCAAGGCCAGGTAGAGAGAGGGGTTAAGTCATTTCTTGAGCTAAAACCTGATAGTTTAGAGAGAAGTGAGAGTGTTCTAGAGAGAGGAAGTAGATGAAGTATTTTGTTCGTCAAGATCTTGTTCAAGCCTTGAAATCCAACATGGAAATCTCCCAAGATCTTCACTCAAGAGGTAAGATTCAAACCCCTAGTCTTCAATTTTGAGCTTGGGGTAAAAGATGGGTGATTGGGAGTATGATTCTTGGGTGTAAGAGTATTCATTATACATGCTTGTACCAATTAGGTTTGTGGGAAGATTGTTGTGCTAAAATAAGTTACGATTGAGTTGAGGAGTGAATGAAATCTTGTAGAAGAACCTTGTAACCAAATTTTCCCACCTAGTGTTTGATAAAATGCTCAAATGAGCTGAAACCATGAATATCTTCCTAATTTGTGTTCAATTTTGTTATGTCTCAAAATAGATTGGGATTGCTAGCATTTCCGGAATATTTTAGTAATTTAAGAAAAGCTCAAAGTGAGGTATGTTCGCTAAACTACTCTCTTAGAATTGAATTCCATGACGTTCCCATAAGTTTCAACTATGGTTGTCTCAAGTTCTTTAGTCTATGTTCCGAGATGTTCCCAATAAATTTGATTGTCCCGAATAAGCAAAGTGTCAAAAATTATGTATTCAAAACGTGTTCCAAATGTTCCTATCACATTATGTTATCCTTCGAGAATGTGTTCAAGAATGATATGTGCATTAAAATGTTATAGCTTTGAGTCATGTTTCAAATGAATGTTATGATGCCAACTTGTGTGAGAAAAACTCGATATGCTTAAGACTCTTAATTACTCATATGTGTACCTGAAGTCTTGATTGGAAATGCCTTGTTGTTGATAATCTATAAAGATGCTTGAAAGTGAAAAAAGTGAATTGAAGATATAAAGTGTGGCCACTGTGCCAAGAATGAAAGTTATACTTATGGACAATGGTGCTAATGAAATGAAATTATGTGAGAAAGGTTATGAAATGAGCATTGATTCAACTATTCCGAATTGACTTCGAAGATAGATTTGCCTAAAAGCTTATGTACTCAAGTCATGCCCAAATGTGGTTGTTTTTACTAATGCTATTTATGAGTATTTTCAATATGTTTTGCGTTCTTACATGTTCGTGAGTGGAAATTGTGTATTGCACTTTTTGGGGAAAAGTAATTCAAGAATAAATGGTGTGTTACTTGTTTGTGATTTTAACTTGTGCTACGATTGTCAATCATTTTACTCCATTTCTTGGAAAGAAATCTATTGTGCTTAAATTCTTCATTTTTAATGAACTTAAAGTTGTGATTTCCAGAATATTATATATGTTGATATTTATGATGACGATCCATGAAAGGATAGAAATGAAGGTGTGGAATATGAAATTGTGATTTCACACATGGTGGTGATTGTGCTGGAAATTATAATTAAA
>AWOL01S0011536.1:40705-50815 GCA_000715115.1 Nicotiana otophora
AATATTATATATGTTGATATTTATGATGACGATCCATGAAAGGATAGAAATGAAGGTGTGGAATATGAAATTGTGATTTCACACATGGTGGTGATTGTGCTGGAAATTATAATTGAAATTGTGATTGTGGTTGATGTCTCTAATGAGATGGCCTAGCCGATCGGGCCGTGATCGGACTCCGTGCTAAAAGTACAGTGGTACTGGTATTGAGAGTGATGGTGGTTGATGTCTCTAATGAGACGGCCTAGCCGATCGGGTCATGATCGGATTGCGTGCTAAATGTACGGTGGTATTGGTATTATGAATATTGGTAATATGAACATTGGTATTGTGAACGGTGATATTGTGAACAGTGGTATACTGGTGCTAAAGATCTCCCAACTAAAAATAATATTATCTTCATATTTTGGAAATTAATATATTTTAACTTGGAAATTGGATACCATTGATTATTGATTGTTGTTTCCATGGTTTTCCCTTTTATGTTGGCATTCTATTTTGAAAGAGGACAGTTAGCTTTACATACTAGTACTATTCCATATGTACTAACGTCCCTTTTTTCGGGGGCGATGAATCTTCAATGGATGCAGGTGGTTCATCAGCGGGCAGCTTTGGTCCTCGTTAGCAGTCACTCTCTATTCAACAGGTTTTGGTGGACCCTACTCTATTTCGGGCCTGATGTCATTTGAGTTGTACATTGTCTTTTAAGATATAGCCGTGACCTTGTTGTTGGCACTTCGATACTACTCTTCTATTGGTATTTGGCAAACATGTTTTTCATTATATCTATAAGCTTGTAATAATTTGGAAATTATAAATAAAGTTGCTAATGGAAATGAAATGGGAGTTGTTAATGAAATCGTTTTAGTGCTTGATTAATGGAGTGCATCCCCTCTTTATTCATGGATGAATTTGGGTAGAAGGAAATGTAACAGGCTTGCTAGGCCGGGTTCACTCGGTTGAGCGACGATCGCGCTCCCCGAGTTTAGGGCGTGACAAACTTGGTATTAGAGCCTAAGGTTTTAAAGTGTCCTAAGATGTCTCGGGGCCGTGTCTAGTAGATTCCTTCTTATCGGTGTGTTGTCGACCACATCTATAATGGGGAGACTACTTGGACATTTAGGAATTTCACCCTTCTTTGGTATTCCAGATCATGCGGTAAAGCTCAAAATAGGAAGCTAAATTCCTCGTCATGTCTCATTTTCCATATGAGTAACCCACGGGTTCGAGGCAACGAAGAGGAAATGAAAGAACCAGTTACTAGGGGAAGTATCCTTGTCCCTATTAATGTCACTGCGCCGCCAGATTATGTGGTGAGAGCACCAAAGATATGAAAGAGTATTATTGGCATCGATAAGTAAAAATGTTTCATATATGAAAGAAGATCCACTCAGGTTTATGGTGGATGATTCTTGAAATATGTTATGGTTGTGGAAAGAGGTGGCACAAGAAGAACAAATGCCCTTATGTTGGATACACCCATCCCGGTCTTCTTGATATGCGGGCGAGAACATTTTGCGTCATGTTGTGAGTATGCTCAGAAGCGTGTTAGGGGTTGTAGATTTGGGAAATTGCAAAAGTTCATGCAATGAGCTGTTGCAAAGATTGTTAATCCCATCATGTGGTCCTGGAGGAAGGATAGGGGGAATGTTTATGACGTATGCAAAAAGGGTAAATATCAGGTCAGTGGGACGAATCAGTTTAGTGGACCTCATCCCTGTTGCGTGAAGTATAGGAGATGTCATTCATGGGTATGTAATTATGGTACCAATGTATGTTACGAATGTGGAGTCGAGAGGCATCCGTTAAGGCACTGCCCCATCAATCTAAAGTCTTCAAGTAAGTCACTCCTTAGTATATCATTATGAACAAGCATAATTTTTCCTTATTGTATATGTACATCCATATTGAAGAGCCTTCATAAACACAGTCTTAACAAGATACTGAATCACAAAACATTGCATGTACTTACTTTCTAAACGAGATGCATTATTCATGAAGCCACTCTATCACAAATTCTCTTATTTACAAGCTCGTGAGGAATTGAGTTCTATAATAATTTCCTTGGAATGAGTTATAACCCTAGGTTAATACTTCCCATTGCTTCCTTAAATTCTCAACAAAGGACTATACCTAATGAATTTCTTACAAGAACCTTTTGATTCAAATAGATAATATCTGCTCACTTATTCTTATCCATGCACCGTCATAAAGTTTACTTATCTGGCATCAAATCTAATGTATAGAAGCCTAGTGTTGAGATCCTTCTTGAGCCACTCTTTTTCTCTCCGGTGTATGTGGATCCTATGGTTTGAACAATCACTGCACTCCTTTGTGAATATTATCATGAATTTCACTGTCTAGTAATATGAGAGCATATCTCAGCACATATCATATGTGTAAATGTCAATTGAAAGGAGTCACATGTCTGTATAAACGTTTCTGGGAAATTTGAGATTTTCACAAATTCGTCACAGGAAGATCTTTTTGTTTGCCCATCTCGGTATGACTTTTATGTCAACTTAGATCATGCCTCAGTGAGTAACTCACTTTGTTCCTAGTATTGCAGTTGCCCATGAAGTGGCCTGGTATTACAGCTTGAGAGCTGTTATGGAAAAAACATGTCTAGCTCATAGCAAAGTGTTCATTCTCTCTGACCAATATGTGATTGCATCCCAACATTAAGATGTCCTAGCTACATAGTTTCACTTGTGTGTGGTTGAAAGTTAAGCAGCCGTACCGCGATTTTTCCCTCCTTACTTCAGGTGGATGTTTCAGATTCTGGCACATATGATTAGTATATTGATTTGAAAGACAAGTTTGTTGTCTCTCTAGTTCTCTCATATAGGATCAACTATCATGAAGGGTTAAGGTGTCAGAATGATAATAATCTCAATAGTGTTCAACCTCCTTTTCAACCTCGTGGGCTTGTGGCATAGATTCCTTGTGTCAAATACTGTTAAGAGCGTAATGCAACTATATGTATTTGGAAACCCATATCACATTCAGGGTGCCAGAATATTCTCATTTCGAGATAAACTGATTTTTCCTATATTCCAAAAGGCGACTGGTATCACGTACTTGGCTATTTCTCTTTGAGGCCTACTATTGCCGAACAAGGAATATATGGAATGAAATAATTGTTGATGTCCTTTTCATGACTCGTAATCTTCTAAGAATAGCTGAAGTGTTACATCTCGCATTTTCGTACGTTAAAGTTTCGTTGTAAGTTAATCGACGTAAGCTCGGGGATGAGATAATCTTAAGGTTATATGTATTTATTCTATTTTATAACAAGCGATAAGTAAGTGTCGTGAAGGATAAATGGTAAATGAATTAAAGAAAGTGAGTTTTGTTGAAGGTTGTCGATTTGGGATATAATACGGTCCGAGCCATAATACCCGGTATTAAATAGTTAATCTCCCATTAACCAATAATTAACCAATTACCCACATAATTAAGAATTATCTCAAATTACTTAATATACTACTCCCTTTTAATACACTTTACGTTCCCTACTATCGTGGTCATGGGGTACCTTGTATAGCACTAGTCCATAAATACCTTATAACAAGCGATAAGTAAGTGCCGTGAAGGATAAAAGGTAAATGAATTAAAGAAAGTGAGTTTTGTTGAAGGTTGTCGATTTGGGATATAATACGGTCTGAGCCATAATACCCGGTATTTATGGACTAGTGCTATACAAGGTACCCCATGACCACGATAGTAGGGAACGTAAAGTGTATTAAAAGGGAGTAGTATATTAAGTAATTTGAGATAATTCTTAATTATGTGAGTTATTGGTTAATTATTGGTTAATGGGAGATTAACTATTTAATTAAGGAATGGTTTGATAATACTAAGCCTCCCCCCATGTGGCAGCAACCCCCATCCCCATGTATGACTCTTAAGTCATTAATATATGTGGCAAGATTAAGAGATGTGAGAATTTGACAAGTCTTATAACGTGAGTCACATAATTCATTTAATGAAAGAGATCCATTTTTAAGTCTTAGGAACATGAGTCATTAGCCACATATCCATCTAAGGACAGAGAGCCCATTTAATTCTTAAGAACATGAGTTCTTCAAAGGGCAGCACAATTCCATACCAAAACTAGATAATGTTTGTTGTCGATTCTGTAAAGCGTAAATTGCAAATTCTAAGCGAATCGGTTAAGGTATGTTAAGGCTATCCCTTCATTCTTTTTGGCATAATCTATACTTCATGAATGAAACGAGCAAATGCACAATTTCCTTAAATGACTATTCATAGGAATATTAGGGGTGTCTATATTCTTGATTCCTCGTGTGAATTATTATTATATCTTCTATTCATGGGACTCAGAAAAATACGTATTTGATAAATTTTATTCGACAGGCATATTATTTTTATGATATTCCGAGAAAATCTTATTAACGTATTTCTTATACATTTCATGCATTTATACACGAACATTAATCCATGACCAGATGGCGTTATATACGCATATATTATATGTATATGGAATATGGAAAAAGGTTACGGCGTTATATACGCACCACCACCTGATCAGTTGGTACATGTTGATCATTTTGCCCATAGTAGCCAAGATGATATGATGGGATGCTCTTAGAGGCTTGATGATGTTATGTACACCTATACCTATGCATGACACGACAATCGTACGCACGTGCATGACATTATAAATGTTTCAGGATTTACAAGTCATTTAGGCTTACAGGCAGAATTCTTTATTCCATGTTTCATCTGTCTTTTGTGTACTGATTTTAATGCCTTACATACTCAGTATGTTATTTGTACTAACATCTCTCTTTTTCCTGGGGACGCCGTGTTTCATGCACGCAGGTATAGGTAGACAAGCAGACGGTCCCCCTTCTTAGGATCCTTGATCAACGAGAGTTGGTGTGCTCCATTTGATCCCGAGCTATTTTGGATTTTGGTACGATTGGTTTATTTACATATATGGGTATGACGGAGCCCAGTCCCGTCCTTGTATAGTTGTATATGCTGTTAGAGGTCTGTAGACAGTCATGTATAGTTGGGTAGTATGTGGCCTTGTCGGCTTCCGGTTTTGGACATGTAGTTGTCTATAGCAGCCTTGCAGGCTCGCCCTACGTATTTCGCACGTATATGTATATATGGCTTTTGGACAGGTTTTCCTCACACATGTTATTCTCGTAATTTAGCAGATGTTATTCATGTTCATATGTTAGTCGCATGCTTAAAGGTGTTCGATAGGTAGGACTCGGGCACTCGTCGCGACCCATCGGTTTGGGTCGTGATATGAAGCTAATGTGTTTATCCTCCCGTCCATGCCTCCCAGATGTCACATGTCTAAAATGACTCATTTCTTTTAAATCTCAGAATCATGAACATGGTCCCTATATTATCAATGCCTACTAGGCAACTCTATGCCTCATTTGTCGAATCAATGATGTCATCATAATGATTAACCATATCAGCACTATTGGTAGTAACCTTCATGTCTCTTGGGATATAACCTCCTAAAATGCCCTGCTCAGCACATTGACGGATTCTTGAAAAATTCCATCCAAATCTCGGACCTCGTTGTTCCTATTTATAGTAACCTATGGGGGTTGAAGATTCAAACATGTCAAAGAAGAAGCATCATCCCGTGATCAAATATTGGATAGGAAATGTTATGATCATATTCATGCTAGCACATCTTAGAGTAATTGTTGGAGGTCGCCGAAGGTTTAGTTTGGTTGTTCGGCATAGGAATTTAGAGTTGAAGAAAGTGAACGGGTTATTCTCAAGCTTTTCTCTATGAATATATTGGGTGAATTGTTAATGAAGGTAAAGTATGTGTAGTCACATTAGGCCTTATGGAATATTGAAGGAAATAGGCCAAACTATGAGCATGAGGTTTTCCCATTGTTGTCCTCCATGCACCCGATGCACCATGTATCTAGGTTCCAGAAGGTTGTTGGAATTCCTTTGCCTATCGTTCCGGTGGAACTATTGAAGGTGAAGTTAAATGGGTAATTGGCTTATAAGAGGTACCTAGTTGTTGTTACACCTCACAGTATTACATCGACGTTACACCCCGCAGTATTGTACACTGGATTTGTCGTAAGATAATTGGCATTAGTTCAAGGACAAGATTATTTTGAGGTCATAAGTATTATGCTATTTATAACAAGTGATAAGTAAAGCTGTGAAGGTCAGAGGGTAAACGAGTGGAACAAAATGAGTTTCATCAAAGCTTGACATTTTGAGATAAATTACAGTCCAAGCTATAATATCTCGTATTATTGGACTAGTGCCATACAAGGTACGATATGACCATGATAGTAAAGTGTATACAGTGTGTGAAAAGTGATTAGTATTTTAAGTAATTTGAGATAATTCTTAATTATATGGGTAATTGATTAATTGTTGGTTATTGGGAGATTAACGAGTTAACAAATAAATTGGAAAAATTGTGGATAAGCCTAAAGGGACCCTAACATGGCAGTAAGTCAATTAGGTAATAAGTTACTCTTTGGTTTGGATATTAGGTGGTATTTTAGGGGATATTTGGGCAACAGTCATCCTTATCAAGTGGGGCCCACAACCCACAAGTTATAAGAGATCTTTCTAAATCATTAACTAGGATGTTATGTTTTTCTAAGCTTTCTAAGTAACGAATGAGACTCAAATAATTCGTTTGAAACTTCACAATGCTATAGCAGCGTGAATTGCAAATTCCAAGGGAGCCCGGTACAATCTTTCTCAAGAATATCATATGGATTTTCCCCTACTCCAATCCGTCGTTACGTGTTTTTCGCAAAAGACGTGTGTTTGAGGGATTGTTAAGAGAATCGGCTCAGGTATGTTAAGGCTATCCCTTCTTTCTTTTTGGTATGATCCATATGATACAAACAAAACGAGCAAATGTACAACTTTGACTCTATTCATAAAAGTGCTAGGGGTGCCTATTTTGTTGACTCCACGTGTGAATTATTATTATATCTTCTGTTCATGGTGTCACGCCCCAAAATCGAGAAGCACGACCGGTGCTCAACCGAGTGAACCCGACCGATCAAGCCTGTTAGATTCCTTCTACCCAAACTCATTCATGAATAAAGAGAATATATATTTTCCTTAATTAAACAATAAAGTGGTCATGTCTTCAATTACCAACTTCTTACCATAAGTTTCACCATTTATAAAGTCTCAAAATGAGAAGTAATACAACCACAACATACCATAGTTTGTCCTTCCCAGCACCAATACACAACCCACACTATGTCTACAGAGCCTCTATAGATAAAGAAGAGTAGAATAATAATGCTGGCAACAAGGCTCCGGCTATACCTCAAACAGAATACACAAAGTACAAAATATTCAAGACCCCGGAATGAAGTGGGGCTCACCAAGTCAGCTGGGAAGAAGGTGCACTCCTATCACTGACCAATAGCTCCTGCTGTGGAACCACCTGCATCCATTGAAAGATGCAGCGCCCCCAACAAAAGAGACGTTAGTACTATCGAATAGCACTAGTATGTATAACTAAACACCCTCTCAATAGAATGCCAAATAATACAATCAAGATTATCATAATATCAATGAAAGCCTTAATTAACATCAAACCTCAATTTAGGATCAAGACAGTGCTCAAATTAATTTCCATATCTCACATTGGGAGATTTTTAGTATCGATATACCATTGTCCACAATACCAGTACCACCGTATTCTCAGTACGGAGTCTGATCATGACCCGATCAGCTAGGCTATCTCATTAGAGACATCAACCACAATTACTCTCAATATCAATACCACCATCTTTAACACGGAGTCCGATCACGACCCCATCAACTAGGCTATCCATTAGGGACATCGACCACAATTACAATTTCAATTACAATTTCAATTACAATTTCTAGCATTATCACCACCATGTGTGCGGCAACGACCCGATCGGCTAGTCTATTTTATTTGAGACATCAACCTTTCTATATCAATCATCGCATTTCATAATACTTTCACATCGTTTCATTTCATTGGCACTAGTGGCCATAATTATAAGATCATTCTTAGCACGTTGTCCATATTCAGTATTTCATGCCCACCTTATCAATTTCAAATATCATCCTCATCATCAATAACAAACACAATTTAAATCAAAGTGTGTAGTACACATGTGAGCAATTTAGAGTCTAATGCACATAGATATATTTCACAAAATGTGGCATAATAGCCTTCATTTGAACTTGACTTAAAGTCAAAACATTATTAATGCACAGCCCATATTTTAACACGTCCTCAATTGGTAACATAACATGAATAGAGCATTTGGGATGCTTGTTGAACATATATCTTTCAACCCAATCTTACTCGGAATAGCCAATTTCATAATAAATCAATCGAGACTTACATAATTTACATGAATATCATGGGATTCAATTCTAAGAGAAGATTTTAGCCAGCATACCTTAATTGGGCTTCTTTAAACTCTAAAATGTTCCGGAATTCTTAGAAACTTCAATATATTTTTGAAATATAATAAATTGAATCAAAAGTAGGAAGATGATCATGGTTCTAGCTCATTTGAGCATTTTATCAAACACTAGGTGTGCACAAGGATTCAAGGTCCTTTTATGGAGGATTCCATCATCCACAACCCAATCTTTACCATGCTTAGTTGAACAATCTTCCTACACCCCTTGATATCACATGCATGTAAAATAATCAACTCTCATGCCCCAAAATTATCTTGCTAATTACCCATTTTCAGATGATTTCGAAATTAGGGTTTAGGGTGTAGAATCTTACCTCTTGGATAAAGACCTAGTGAGCTTGCGTTCTTAATCTTCCAAAACTTAAGCAAGAATTGAAGAACACCTTCTCACTCTAGGGCACTCTCTCTCACTCTAAAATGTCAGATTATATCTAAAAATAGCCCAAAACGTGTATTTAACGAAGTAGGGTCGGGTATTAAAACCCAAAAATGAAGCTCCGGAACAGGTTCTGGGGTCGCATATGCGAACGCATAATGGTTATGTGGATCGAATATCGGTCGCAAAATTGGTGTCCAAAATGACCAAATATCTACCTGAGTCTGCGGTCACTATGCGGTCCGCATAACTGTTTTGCGGTCGCATAATGCACCGCATAAAAGTTATGCAGTCGGATAGTCGACCGCATAATTTCTCCTAACTAGCCCAATTAACTGCCTCACTCTGCAGTCATTATGCGGTCCGCAGAGTGAATGGACAGCAGAAATGCACTTTTCCGCCAAATATTTTCCTTTACTTGCTGGTGCATTGTTCAACCCAAAAGGTCCGAGCCGCGGCGATATAAGAATTTCTAGAATAATCAACACGTAAAACACATTCGCAACCACGAAACATTATTTTCTTTCTTCATACTCTAGATCGTGTGGTAGAGCTCAATTGTAAGAATTTAAACTCCTAAATTCTATTTTATTCATAATAAGACGATACCTACATCCAAAAGGCAGTTGGTAAGAGATTGCACGTGGTTGTGGAAGAGTTGAGTCAGAGGAACTCGATTATGCATCATGCTTATGATGAATAAATGTGAGGTCTTCAGCAGAACATATGTGTACTAAAACGTGTAAGCTTCTTGATAAGGATCCCTAAGGCAAGAATATCTATCCACTCGTATTGTAAAAAGGAATAAAAGAATCGGAAGGTACACACAAGTTTCAGCAAGTAAAAGAAGTAAAGTAAAGGAGGGTACGAGATACCCAGTTAATGAAGATTGTCCGTATTACAATTCGGGCTGAGAAACAAGTTCATGACTCTAGCATGATTACCAGAAGGAAAAGTTAGACCTCATGAGAATTTCAAAGATTGCGTTCCGGCGATAATAGAATGGACGACCGAAGAATAACCTTTAAAGGTCATTCAGGTAGACACTTTCCTAAAGCAAGCAATGTGAGCAAAGTTAAGCTTAAGGGAATATGGGTGCCAGTTACACTAAGTGTCACCCTCGTGAGTAAGAAATGTTGTTATCCTTGGTACAAAAGGATTTTCGTAAGCAAGGGTCATCGATGATGTGAAAAGACGCCAAAGATGAAGAGGTAAAACATCTATATGTAGATTCTCATAGCACTAAATCTTAGCACTCCCCTGGGG
>AWOL01S0011542.1:3543-23737 GCA_000715115.1 Nicotiana otophora
TTTTGATGAGGTTGGAACTAGTGAGAGCTTGACTAGTGAGGCACTAACGGATGAGGCTGCCCAAAACCTAAATAACCTTAATGAAAATAACCCTAACCCTGCTGGAGAGCCAACTGTTGAAGGTGACTAAATAGAAGTTGATGATGATGTTTTAGAAGAATGTGAATCTGATAAAGATACCGAAAGTAGCTCAGCTTCTAAACATGATGAGCTGTTTGAGAGTCTGTTGCATTTTGCACCCCTAATGTGTATCTTTTTTTATGATTTGTACCCTGTCCTTTTTTTTTTTACGATTTCAACCCTAACCTCTTTATTCCCTTGCAAAACAATAAAACCATCATTTATATAAATTTTTCATGAGGGAAAAATAGGAAATACAAAGCTTAGAACCAGATTTCTTTGTTCATGGTCACCTGTTACTTTTAGCAAAAAATGTTAATCCAAAATACTTCTCGCTCTAAATAATTAAGAAGATATTAATTTTTTTTTACTTTCACCCTTACTGCTTAAACAAGGCATATAGTCATTAATTACCCATTTAAAAAAGAGATGAAAGTAATGATTTAGTTAAAAACTTCTTATAATTGATGTTATTAAATAATTTTTTAATAAGTATGCCAAAACCTTAAGCGACAAATAAGAGAAAGAGAAACACTAAGAATTGGTCTCAGTAGAAAAATAAAAGAGATATATTCTCTTAACTTCATAATAAGTCGAGTTAATAAATTAAGTAAATGACAATCTTCGTATTCTTTTAAAAACCAAATAAACCAAAAATAAATTTAAGATTTTTTATTCGAAATTGATTACATATTTACTTTTTTCTCTCTAAATATGTTCTCTCTTATATTAAATTATTGTTTGTTTTTCACCCATGTTTGATTCTTATATTGAACCCTGACTAATTATTCGCACCACGTAAAACTAATTAAAAAATTATTTCTTAATAGAATTTTTTCCTTTTATATAGGGCTATCTCTTAGGGGTCGTTTGGTATGATGGATAAGCAAAAATAATCATGGGATAAAAATTTAGTATCGCTTTATCCCTTGGTTGGTTATTAATCCTGAGATAAGTTATCTCAGAATTATATAAATGGTATCCTCGGATAAGTATTGCCTTGGGATAAGTATCGTCTTCCTGTTTTGCCCTCATGAAAAAATTATATAAATGGTGGTTTTATTGTTTTGCAAGGGAATAAAGAAGTTAGTGTTAAAATCGTAAAAAAAAAAAAAAAAAAAAAAANTTTGAAGGTGTTGAAGACTATGGTAGTGATGTGCATGAAGAGTTTAGGGATTTCAGGCAAGAGGGGAGGTCTTTTCAGAGAAAAAAAAGGAAGGGGAGAGCACATGTCAGTAAAAAAGTCCCTTTAACTGAAGGAAGTCCTAAATCAAAACCTGATTTCGGATATGATGGGCATACTACCGCCCAACAAACTCCAAGACAAAAAAAGGAACTTAGATGATATTTTTTGTGGTGATAAACCTTACTATGGAAGCTCTGAAGCATGCAGTTTTGAAACAGATTATGAGGCAGATGGGGAAGAAGTTGAACAAAAGGTAAAAACTTTTAATAGGAAGAAGGTTACTAAAATAATTATATTTTTGACCCTACTTGTGAGAAGACTGTCTGGGAATTGGGACTTGTGTTTGATAATATTGATAAGTTTAGAGAAGCAGTGACAAAATATGCAATTCAAGAGAAGAAACAGAATGAAAAGTATGTGAATATACCTGGAAGAGTTAGAGTGAAGTGTAGCAAAGAAGGTTGTAAGTGGTTATTGTTTGCAAGTATTTATAGAAATAGTAATAGCTTTATGGTTAAAACATACTACCCAATTAACAAGTGTGGAGAAACTAATAAAAACTATATCTGCAACTCCAAATATTTGGCCAAGCGATTTAGGGACGGAATCATTGAACAACCAAATATAAGGATTTTTAAGTTTCAAGAGACTATAAGGAAAGAATTGGGTATTCATGTTGGCAAGACAACTACTAGGAGAGCTAGGCCAAGGTGCTGACAGAAATAATGGGTGATCACATTGTTGAATTTAAGAGAATTTATGATTATAGGGATGAAGTACTAAGAACCAATCCAGATAGCACTTGTGTGGTTAAAGTTGGAGAGAGAGATGCAGATGGTAAGCTTGTGTTTCTGTCATTTTATGTCTATTTTGATGCTTTGAAAAAAGTATTTCTGTCTGGTTGTAAAAGGTGTGTTGGTTTGGATGGTTGTTTTCTAAATGGGATATATAAAGGACAATTATTGATGGTTATGTGTAAATATGGCAATAATCAAATGCTGCCCATTCCCTGGGTTGTTGTGGAGTATAAAAATGCAACTACATGGTCATGGTTTGTGAAGTGTGTGTAACATGATCTTCAGCTAGGAGATAGCACAAATCTGACACTAATTTCTGATATACAAAAGGTCATTTCTATTCCATAACTGATTCTGTAATTCCTTATCATCTCATTTTAATTATTTATTGACAATTTATTTTCTTGTAGGGACTGGAGTGTACTATAAGAAAGCTTCAACCAATGGTTGAACATAGGATGTGTGCCATATATATCTTAGCTAATTAGTCAAAAAACTTGAGGGGTATTAAGAGAAGGAATACATTTTGGAGGTGTGCAAAATCCATATATGAAGTTGAATTGAAGAAGAATCTGGATGAACTTAATATGTTAGGTAGTAATATTGTTGAGAATTTATTGTACTACAATAAAGAAAGGTGGTGTAGGGTTTACTTCTCAGAGTTTAATAAGTGTGATGTGGTAGACAACTATATGGCTGAGAGCTTCAATGCATGGATTTTAGCTACAAGGAACAAAACAATAATTACTATGCTTGAATAAATTTGATTGAAGATGATGAAGAGGATTGCTCAACTAAGAGACTTCTCAAATACATGGATAACTGGCATATCTCCTATGGCTTTGAAGAATTTACAAGAAAATATTTCAAAGTCAATGAAATGCACAATTCATTGGAATGGTGAATATGGTTATGAAATTGAGGAAGGGCCATATAAGAAGCACATTGTGAGTATGGATAATCTTAGCTGCAGAGCGTGGCAACTTAGAGGCATTTCTTGCCAACATGTCATTGCAGCAATGCATTTCAAGAAACTGGAGCCTATAAGATATGTTGCTCGCTGGTATACCAAAGAAACCTACCTCAAGACTTATTCACACTTTATTCAACCAATGAATAGTATGGACATGTGGCCACAATCTGAAAATCCACCAGTAGTACCTCCTGAAATCAAGTCAATGCCACGAAGACCAAAGAAACTAAGAAGGAAAGAAGCCACTGAATCCAGGAAAATAAGAAAGTTGAGTACGTGTAGGGCCAAGTGATTTGCAGCTTGTGTAAAGCAAAGGGACACAATAAGAGAGGTTGTCCATATGCTGAAGGTTCAACATTTGTTGTTGCTGCTTCATCAACTGTTGTTGTTGCTGCTTCATCAACTAATGTTGTTGATGCTTTATCAACTGATGTTGTTGCTGCTTCAGCATCTGTTCCACATTCTGGAAGAGGAAGAGGTAGAGGAAGGGGAAGTGCTCCCCCTGCAGATTCATCAAGTATGCCATATGTTGGCTCAACAGGTGCTTCTGGAAGAGGAAGAACTAGAGGAAGGAGAAATGGAATGGATGCTAGAGGAAGGAGAAGAGGAAGGGGAATGTGAACTGGTGGCTTTGAGAGTTCAAATGCCTTGGAGGGTTGGTTTAATTGTTCACAGGGGTCTGCTAATAATGCTCCTGAAAAGGGAAGGAATCCAACTAGTTCTGGCCCTTTTAAAAGGCCAAAGATGGTAGGGGTTGGTTTAATGGTTGTTGATAGTGGATACACTGCTTTCAATGTAAGTATTTAATGATTTTTTTTATTTTTGTAAATAATCAAACTTAGGTTAACTAGCAGTGCATTGCTCTTCTTTCTTGTAGTTTGTCCTACCAAGTCAAAGGGTTGTGAATCTTGGAGCAAGAACAATTACAAGTTCAGCAGAGATTACTGGAGACATTGGATATCAGCCGAGAACATGAGTGAAATGGAAAGGAAAAGCAGCAATAACCTCAAGGAGACTACAACAAATGAGGGGAGATAAAATAATTCAAACAAGGTCGAAAAGGGATGCTGCAACAAAGAATGCAAGCCAGAACACAACATTTGGAATTTAGAACCTTTAACTACTTAGACTATGTATTATACAGATTAAGTACTTTCTTTTGTTAATATTGCACCTGTCTGTTGGCTTCTTTTTGTTGATACTGCACTTGTTTTGTTGGCTACCTATTCTGCTTATAGCAGACTCAAACAATTTATGCAAATAATCTGTTTGGTATTGCTTTAATTAATGTCGTTCATTGTTCTCTTGTAACTACGCCGCAACAAATTATCTGTTTTGTATTGCTTTAGTTAATGTCGCCCATTGTTCTTATGTAACTACGCACATGCGACATATATGTACAAACTCAAGTTTCATTCATTGTTGTTCAACCAAAAAATAGAGATTAACTCCTACAAACTACATAGAACTGGAGATTAACTCCTCCAAACTACAGTTAATGTCACAAAAACTGGAGATTAACTCCAGCAAACTACATAGAATTTGAACGATTACTACATAAATAGATAACATATAATCAGACACAACAAAATACATAAGATGCCCTTCCTATTATAAAGATTTTAGTTGTGATTCATCTTCTCCTTTTGGTTCAACCCTTGATTGATTATCTGATGACCTTCTAACTCTTTCTCAACCTCCGTCCATTATTCATTCTCTATCCCATTGTTCATTCTCTATCCCATGCTCAATTTCCACCAATTAAGTCTTCGATGATTCATAACTGGATAATCTTTCTTCAATCTCCCTCAATTTATTCACCAATCGCGGAAGGACAGACCTAGAACGCTCATCAATAGCATCATCCCTCCATCGAAAAAAGTTACAAGACTTGGTTTGAAATTTGAAGAGATATAAATTATTTCAAAGTAACCAGAAAATAGGGACAATATCAATCCAATTGCCCAAATATTTATACAATAGTATGGACAAGACCATAACCGTCTTCCAAGGTTCCTAGTCGACCAAGAGGTTTGCAATGGCAGCAAATCTCCATGTTTGCAACGCACCTTCAGATTCAACATTGGGTCATGCTTGTAATTACCCGAACGGTCGATTTGAGCTCCAGCACGTTATTCGGCAGTTCCAGGCCTTGAGTGACTTTACTTTAGGTGTTATGACTTGTACGTGTGGTCGGAATTAAATTTTAAAAGTTCAGAGTTAATTTGAAAAGAAAGATCTCATTTCAGAGGCTTTAAGTTGGAAGAATTAATTAAGGTTGAATTTTTGAGTAAGCGATCTCGGAATAGGGATTTGAAGGTTCCAACAGCTTCGTATGATGAATTAGGACTTGGGCGTATGTCCGGACCAGGTTTTGGATGACGAACGCCTATTGTGCAAGTTGACATTTTGGAAGCATTTTATAAATTAGGTTGAAGTGTATTTCAATGTTATCCATATCCGTTTGGGATTCCGAGTCTGAGAATAGCTCCATATGGAGATTCTGGTATTGGGAGCACGTCCGAAAGTGGAGTCGGAGGTATGTAGATCATTTTGGAGTCATTTGGCTAAAACTAGAAATTTGAAGGTTTTTTAGAAGTTTGACCAGAAATAAACTTTTTGATATAGGGGTCAGAATCCGATTCCGGAAGTTGGAGTAGGTCTGTAATGTCCAATGTGACTTGTGTGCAAAAATTTGAGGTCAATCGGACGTGATTTAATAGGTTTCGACATCAAATATAGAAGTTTGAAATTCTAAAGTTTCATTAAGCTTGGAATAGGGTGCGATTCATGAATTCGACGTTGTTTGATATGATTTGAAGGCTCGACTAAGTTCGTAATGTGTTTTGGGGACGTGTTGGTATAATTGGTTGAGGTTCCGAGAGCCTCGAGTGGATTCCGGATGGTTAACGGATCGAGTTTGGACTTGGAAGAAAAGATGAGGCAACTGATATCTGGTGTGATCGCACCTGCGCAATAAGGGCCGCAGGTGCGAGTCAGTGGTCGCAGGGTGCGGTTTGGGAAAAACTAGGCAGTGACCGCAAGTGCGAAGGGTTGTCCGCACCTGCGAGGTCTCAAATGCGGAGGTGCGTTGCAGGTGCGAGAGTGAGAGAACAATCTGGGAGCGCAGGTGCGAGGGTATGTCCGCACCTGCAAAGGCACAGATGCGGAAGGAAAGGCGCATGTGCGGAGTCAAGCTAGGCAAAGGGAATGCGCATGTGCAAGGTTATGACCGCACCTGCGAGTCCGCAGATGCGACGAAAAGGTCGCAGGTGCGGAAGTAGGGGTTGGGCAGTGTCTCCTTTAAAGCGAGGGTTTGGCTCATTTTCACCCCATTTCCTCCATGAGAGCCGGTCTTGGAGCGAGTTTGGAGCTCATTCTTCGTCATCAATGTCAAGGTAAGTGATTACCACCTATTGTAAGTTAAATACTTGGTTTATATATAGATTTAAATATGGAAATTAGTAGAAAGTTGGAATTTTGAAGAAAAACCTAGAAATTAGTATTCTTGAATTTTGACCACGAATTTTGGCATGAAATTGAGAATAAGTTATATATTTGAGTTCGTAGTGCTATGGGTAGTGTTTGTCTTCGAAAATTTTGAAAATTCGGGCACATGGGCCTGAGGGTGATTTTATCGTCTTTTCAAGCAGAGTTGGGAATTGTGGTATATAGGATTATAATGAGTATATATTAATGTGTTTGCATAATTATTGACTAGTTTTGGAGCGTTGGGCATCAGTTTGAGTCGTCGGAAGGGCTTGGGAGCCGGTTATGGAACTTCAGAGCGAGGTAAGTCTCCTTTCTAACCTTGTAAGAGAGAATTAACCCCATAGGTAAATTAAATAAATGTTTATACCTAATTATGGAGGCTACGTACGTACGAGGTGACGAGAGTCTGTGCATAGCTATTATTATGCTATTGTCCGGGTAGTTTAGGACCCGTATCATGCTATACTTGGAATGTTTGTGCCCTTACTTGCTAATATAATCACTTAGTGATGATAAAAATTGATAAAAGAATTGTATAAAGTTAAATTCACTTACTTGAAGGTTTGTATGAGATACTTGACTGTAAATAAGAAACTTGTATTTTCTTGTAAATAATTGTTATTTGTGGATCGGGCTAAGTGTCTCGATAGTAAATAGATGTATCTATGGTTCGTGCCATTCGACCCTTTAGCGGTGCACAGTTTAAATATTTATTGGATCGGGCCGTACGACCTCGACATGATTTGTGCATGCTTGTATTGCTTGCCTTGAAATTTATAAATAATGATATTGCCTCCTCAGCCTGAGTTAAATGGTTAAATAACGGGAGATAAATTTGAAGATTTCTTAATTATGAAGGAACTGCTTACTTACTTCAAAATATTGATCTTGCAACCGTTCATATAATCCATACTTAATTATATCATTGATATCCCATTTATAGCTCATAGTAAGTGTCGAATGCGACCTCTCGTCACTACTTCTTCGGGGTTAGGCGGGATACTTACTGAATACGCGTTGATTTACGTACTCATACTACACTTGCTGCACATTTTTGTGCAGGTACACATATGTTTAGTTGCTTTGTGGGCGCAGAGGCGCGATTATGGCGGGGACTTAGGTTAGCTGCATTCTATACGACGCACCAGAGCCAGCAGAGTCTCCTTCAGAGTATTATATTTTCTTTCGTGTCCAAGTTGTATTCCGGACAGTTATTGTATTTTATTTTAAATTTCTAGAAAAGGGCTCATGCACTTGTGACACCGGGTTCTTGGATAATTATGGGATGTTCACTATTGGAATTGGAAAATATTGTTATTTATTCTATAAATTCATTTTTTACTGGATAAATTGAAGTAAATTTATGATTTCAAAAAATATTAAAATGAGAATTTAATTAACTATTTAGTGTTGGCTTGCCTAACAGTGGTGTCTGGTGCCATCACGACCTTTAACGGATTTTGGGTCGTGACAATATGGTATCAGAGCACTAGGTTCACTTAGGTCTCACGAGTCATGAGTGAGTCTAGTAGAGTTTTACGTATCGGTACGGAGACGTCTGTATTTATCTTCGAGAGACTACAAGACTGTTATGAACACTTTCCTTCTTGATTCCTCATTGTGCGATTTAATTCCTTTGAGGCTTATGCCTTTATTGCTTCCTATTCCATCTTGTGCGACGTGAAGCGCTTGCTATCGAACGAGAATTGAGGAATTGTAATTGTACTACGGATGTGGTGCGTAATGTTTCTCTCTGCATAGTTTTTTGGGCTATTGTCGTCGCCTTGTGGAAGGTTATTATGTCATTTCAGCTCAGTAGCTATACTACTGAGAGCTTTGAGGCTATGCACAAGTTGCTATGATACTCATGAGCTGTTATCACACAATATTGATGTGATGGTAGGATGCTTGCCCATGTGTCAGGGCAGTGAATGACTTGAAATGAGGTTTACTAAGTGCATGATACAGAGATTCGGTATTTTACTTCCGACGGAAGAAAGGCAATCGGACTAAGAATGTTCAAACTTAGGTTGATGGAGTAGCGGGACTCGATATTTTCGAGCGTGGTGGAATCTTCGTATGTGATGTGGCGTCATCGTCCTTGATTGGTTATAATGTGATAAGTTCGCCGGTGTTATGGTTTCCTTCAATTCGCCTTGGGGCAGAGATTATAAATGGTGTCGAGAAAGCGCCTGTTAGAGGTCGCAGTGTACAGTGGTTCAGGATCGAATCGGCATTCCTGGTATTGATGGCTCGAGAAAGATTGTTTTCGGAAAGGTTTAAAGTTGGTAACAATCTATCGGTTCAAGTGCTACAAAGATAGATTTTTTATTTAAGGCAACAACTAGGCAGCGAAGGATGAGGAAGGACATGTGGGAGGTGTCTTACAGTGGTTAAAATTCTAGAAGGCCAAGTGTGAGAAACAGAAGTTGAGTAGCTGCTTAAAGAAGAGAGGGTTTGACCAAAGTAGGAGAGTGGCAGAGTAACATATGGGCTCTGTGATAGGATAGCTACACACCTTGAGGCAAGTTTAGAGTGATTTGGGAATTATGGTGGACAGTGATTGGGTCTACAGGCTTATTTTGAAATATTGGCTATTATACGGTGGGAGACTGGATACAATAGCAAGGAGTTGCTTGATATGAAGAAGGATACAAAATGACTTTGGATTGGAATGTATTGTCGCACCTTTAGTTGATGTCCATGAAGAGTGAACGGACTGGCACAGCTGGTGAATAAGCACGGGCTCAAGATGGGTTATTGATTTCATAGTTATTGTACCTAGTGCAGCGACATTGGATGATGTCGGCATGGAATTTCCACATGTGGGTTATCTCCTGTGAGCAGGTCTGCGGTCGCGTGGCTGACGAAGCTTTTACGAAGGATTTTACTGGCTATCCGGTGAGAGGTTGAATATGAAAATAAGGCTAGCGATTCAGAGTGTTCATTAAATGGTTAACATGAAGAATTTGAGGCAAATTGGCGGGTTGATTGTGCAAGATCATGTCAATGGGGGATAAGGAGTCTTGGTGGATTCCAGAATTATGCAATGGCAGCTTCAAGCTAAGTGGGAGAGCCCCCACTGCCTACAGTTGGATTGCATGGTTGTCTACTTGTGAGATTTCTGGTTATCGGCATATTGGAGGGTTATTACGATTAAGGAAAGAGAACACCAGCGGTAATTTGAGCAAAGGATTTAAGAATATGTGCTATAGTTGGCCTTATTGACTCATGTTCATGCTTTGGGAAGATCCAGGATTTATGCTTCGTGTAGAGGTGATTTACAAGGAAAGTGATTCCACCGGGCACTTCTTGAGAGGGCGTTCAAGTGATAGTGGAGCCTTGGAGTTTGATTATATTCGGGACCAAGTTAGAGTGGGTGACTCTCAATAACGGTCCTAGTAGATTCCAAAGTTAAGGCGCGGTGCCTAAGGATTTCGAGTCCATAGTATGATTGAATATCGAGCTTCTGCAGCGGGATTATGATAAAGGAGCTTGGAGCGTTACGTGTTATCCTTGGTCTACGGGGTATCATGAGAGGAAGGGGAACATGTAACTTTGGATTTATAGAAGAATCATCAGAATGGGTGTATCAGTTGAAGACGCGATTATGCGCACAAGGAGGGTATGAAATGGTTGGTGGGTTTTGGGGACAATGTGGCCTTGTGAAATAGGATCACTTAGGATGAGTGCAGATTGAGTTCGTTATATTTATAAAGGAGCTGTTGTTATTTCTAAGGAAGATCTAGAGTAAATTAGGAGAAGTCGGGTTTGGTTAGCAATAGTTGAATTGGCACGATGATGGCAATGATCAACTCCTTCAGCATGTTGAGTTATGTATGTGATTTGTGGCGGTACGTGCGAGGTTTGACGGCCGCCGTAATTGATTTTGTTTGGGGGCATTCGAGCATTTTGGCATGTTATGTGTTGACGGATCCCGTGAGAGTTATGGTAATTTAGACCACTATTTGAGGTTGGTATTTTCTGCGGATATGAGAATTCAGTCACGTATTGCAATGGTTCTCTTGAAATGAGTTATGCAGAAGGTTTCTATATGATGAAGTATTTACACTATTAGTGGTTCAGGAGTTATGATGAAATTCTTTTACTCTTGCGCATTGGCATGACTAAGTGCAGTGGTCGGCATGGGATTCAGAAGTTGAGGATCAAGGTTGCAGTTTGGTGTCGACAAGAATGTTAAGAGCTCAGATGAGCGAGAATGGATTCAGATGGTTAGAGTAAGCGGGTATTGTCTTTAGCGTCACCTGAGATTGGTGTCCTGTGTAAGAGGCTTTGAGCAGTGATTTTGGATTTTTGATTTGCTTTACAACAATTGTGCGGTCGGTGGTATGGATGTGCAGACTTGTTATCTGGTGCAGAAGGTAGTGGGAGCACGTCCCACAGGGAGATTGTATAAGTGTGACATGTAGTACTTGATTGATCGAAGATTGGAACCAAGTATAGAGATTACAGTACTATTGTTCATGTGAGAATTTATGCCTGGAGGGCGCTTGGTTCGTTTGGTTGTGAACTGTGGAAGTTTGTTCCGGTTACGATGGATGTTCTCGTGTGTTATGGGAAAAAGAGTTATTATAGATCCTTGAAAGATAATTAGACTAGTACGTTGTGATCCGAATCGGCTTGAGGTCTGTGGATGGATCTAGATATGATTGTGGGCCCTATATCAGGCCGGATGTGTTCATTTCAGCTTAGCGCTCCTTGTGGAGGAGTATTCGTATGTTACATGTTATTTCGTCGTCGGCTATTTCATGTAATACTATATTGTGTAGTGTGAGTTGTGAAACGGCTTGATAAATTTCCTATGTGTTGAGGTTCCGCGTAGCGGTGGTGTTATATGAGCGGGATGGCTGTCGAGATTCTGATCATATATCGCACCTTAGTTGTGTTTGAGTTTTGTAGGGTATGACATTGTTTTTCCTCCCAAGGATGGTATTATGCACTTAGCGTGCTTATGGCCGATATTCGGGTATTTTTATAGTAATGAGCATTCTAGCTCGGTAAGTATTTCCTTATAGATTTTATGTGTGGATCGAGTGCCACGCCGTTATGGGTATGTTGTTTGGATCGGTTTGCGCGCAGCAACATTGTGATGTTGAGTACAGTCCCCTATATTCTATTTTGCGTATTTTGTGTCCCATTTTATGAGGAAAGGTTCATGACACCTTTTCGGTTGTCTAATTAGTTACGTAGGCTGAGTAATCCCTCTAGAGTTTATTTTCCTTATGTATCACATTCGAGTTGGTAGCTTGTTGGCACATTGTGGCATCACATGAGACTTTTGATCGTGTCTGAGGTGGCTTATTGCCCGAGCAGCTTGTACTGGGGTGAGACGAGATTTTTTGGATTTGGGATCAGTGCGATCGGATTATATGAAGTATATTAAAGAGCAAATACCATTATTTGGTTCATAATAAGGCGATGATTCTAGTCAAAAGGAGAGATTTAATGATTTGTTGACTCCGCAGTTGGTTATGAATTTCTACACATCTCTTCTGTCGTGGCAGTATTGCAAGAGTTGGAACAAGACTTATATATGTCACGAGGTGCATTGTGAACATCAGATTCGTGGAATTTCGGCTATTATTATCAAAAGATGTTATTATGGTCATGTGAATTATGCGGTGCATGGTGTGAATTCAGCAAAGGTATGCAGTCATGTTTTGGTACATCGTATGGTGATTGATACGGTTCATGTGTTGGAAACAGGCCTGGTAGAAGATTCCGGATGTTGAAATTTGGCTCTAAGGCTAATTTGACTAAACAAAAGAAGTATCTTCAGATTTACTCGAGCTAGTGTGCTCAACTGAGTTGTGGTAGCACGGGTAGGTGCATGAGGTGCTAAACAGTGATTTCGGATAACCTCAGCGCAGTTCTTATCACGTTCGAGGATGAACGCATGTTTAAATAGGAGAGAATGTAACGACCCGACTGGTCATTTTGAGCTCTAGTACGTCAGTCGGAGGTTCGATAGTCGGAATTAAATTTCAAAAGTTTAGAGTTGATTTGAAAAGAAAATTCTCATTTTGGAAGCTTTAAGTTGGAAGAATTGACTAAGGTTGGATTTTTGAGTAAACGGTCTCGGAATTGGAATTTTTGAAGGTTCCAACAGGTTCGTATGATGAATTCGGACTTGGGTGTATGTCCAGATCGGGTTTTGGATGACCCGAGAGCGTTTCAGCGCCTATTATGGAAGTTGGCATTTTGGAAGAATTTCATAACTTGGTTTGAAGTGCATTTCAATTTTATCCATGTTCATTTGGGATTCCGAGTCTGGGAATAGCTCCGTATGGTAATTCTGGTATTGGGAGCGCATCCGAAAGTGGAGTCGGAGGCACGTAGATCATTTTGGAGTCATTTGGTTAAATCTAGAATTTTGAAGGTTTTTGAGAAGTTTGAACGGAAGTGAACTTTTTGATATCGGGGTCGGAATCCGATTCCGGAAGTTGGAGTAGGTTTGTAATGTCAAATGTGACTTGTGTACAAAATTTGAGGTCAATCGAATGTGATTTGATAGGTTTTCAGCATCGAATATAGAAGTTTGAAATTCTAAAGTTTCATTAAGCTTGGAATGGGGTGCGATTCATGAAATCGACGTTGTTTGATGTGATTTGAAGGCCCGACTAAGCCCGACTAAGTTCGTAATGTGTTTTGGAATGTGTTGGTATAATTGGTTGAGGTCCCGAGGGCCTCGGGTGGATTCCAGATGGCTAATGGATCGAGTTTGGACTTGGAAGAAAAGATGGGGCAGCTGATATCTGGTGTGATCGCACCTGCGCAATAAGGGCCGCAGGTGCGGCCCAGTGGTCGCATGTGTGGTTTGGGCAAAACTGGGCAATGACCGCAGGTGCGAAGGGTTGTCCGCACCTGCGATGTCGCAGATGTGGAGGTGCGTCGCAGGTGCGAGAGTGAGAGAAGAATCTGGGAGCGCAAGTGCGAGGGTATGTCCGCACTTGCGAAGGCGCAGATGCGGAAGAAAAGGCGCATGTGCGGAGTCAAGCTAGGCAGAGGGAATGCGCATGTGCAAGGTTATGTCCAAACCTGCGAGTCCGCAGATGCGACGAAGAGGTCGCAGGTGCGGAAGTAGGGGTTGGGCAGTGTATCCTTTAAAGCTAGGGTTTGGCTCATTTTCACCCCATTTCCTCCATGAGATCCGGTCTTGGAGCGAGTTTGGAGCTCATTCTTCGTCATCAATATCAAGGTAAGTGATTACCACCTATTGCAAGTTAAATACTTGGTTTATATATAGATTTAAATATGAAAATTAGTAGAAAGTTGGAATTTTGAAGAAAAACCTAGAAATTAGTATTCTTGAATTTTGACCACGAATTTTGGCATGATATTGAGAATAAGTTATATATTTGAGTTCGTAGTGCTATGGGTAGTGTTTGTCTTCGAAAATTTTGAAAATTCGGGCACGTGGGGCCGAGGGTGATTTTATCGTCTTTTCAAGCAGAGTTGGGAATTGTGGTATATAGGATTATAATGAGTATATATTAATGTGTTTGCATAATTATTGACTAGTTTTGGAGCGTTGGGCATCAGTTTGAGTAGTCAGAAGGGCTTGGGAGCCGGTTATGGAACTTCGGAGCGAGGTAAGTCTCCTTTCTAACCTTGTAAGAGGGAATTAACCCCATAGGTAAATTAAATAAATGTTTATACCTAATTATGGAGGCTACGTACGTACGAGGTGACGAGAGTCTGTGCATAGCTATTATTATGCTATTGTCCGGGTAGTTTAGGACCCGTATCATGCTATACTTGGAATGTTTGTGCCCTTACTTGCTAATATAATCACTTAGTGATGATAAAAATTGATAAAAGAATTGTATAAAGTTAAATTCACTTACTTGAAGGTTTGTATGAGATACTTGACTGTAAATAAGAAACTTGTGTTTTCTTGAAAAGAATTGTTATTTGTCGATCGGGACGAGTGCCTCGGTAGTAAATAGATGCATCTATGGTTCGCACCATTTGACCCTCTAGCAGTGCACAATTTAGATATTTGTTGGATCGGGCCGTACGATCTCGACATGATTTGCGCATGCTTGTATTGGTTGCCTTGAAATTTATAAATAATGATATTGCCTCCTTGGCCTGAGTTAAATTGTTAAATAACGGGAGATAAACTTGAAGATTTCTTAATTATGAAGAACCTGCTTACTTACTTCAAAATATTGAGCTTGCAACCGTTCATATAATTCATACTTAATTATATCATTGATATCCCGTTTATAACCCATAGTAAGTGTCGAAGTCGACCCCTCGTCACTACTTCTTCGGGGTTAGGCGGGATATTTACTGGGTACGCATTGATTTACGTACTCATACTACACTTGCTTGTGCAGGTACACATATGTTTAGCGGCCTTGTGGGCGCAGAGGCGCGATTATGGCAGGGACTTAGGTGAGCTACATTCTATACGACGCACCGCAACCAGCATAGTCTCCATCATTGTATTATATTCTGTAAATTCATCTTTTACTAGATAAATTGAAGTAAACTTACGATTTCAAAAAATATTAAAATAAAAATTTAATTAACTATTTAGTGTTGGCTTGCCTGACAGCGGTGTCCGGCGCCATCACGACCTTTAACGAATTTTGGGTCGTGACAATGCTCTTCCATACAAAGTTGATTCAAGTTGATTCATGCCATTTCAAACACTGAAAAACGAAGAATTAGCCCAGATTAATTTCAATAGAGAACCCTAAAAACATTCTGTAAAATATGACTGAGAAAATTAAAGATTGAGGAGGAGAAGTTAATATTATACAAAAAAGTTGCAATGCAAACAAAAATCCCTTTCGATTCACCAAAATCGAGCGTCAATGGCGGATGAAATTGGGTATGGAAGAAGAGAATAAATTCTAACCTAATTAAATAAATGGCATGTGACCGTTAAATAAAGGCATGTAAGTATAAATTATATCATTCACGCACTCACAAATCGTGTAGACACGTTGTGTGCTAGCTGGGCCACGAAGGTGTATTTTAATTCACTAAAAATATATACAGGGGAGTCATAGGACACCCGTATTTTTAAGGAGTGCAACTGGCACTTTGGTACAACCCCAATGGGGTAATTATGCATTATCCCTATTATATAGGTGGATTTGATCCCTCACCACACGGTAAAGGATGAGGGGTTTACATTATATAAGGTATTTTGCAACTTCACTAGAGATATAATTCAAGTCCTTTAACTCGATAATTTTTAGTATTTCAATATTTATTGACGTGGAAGTAAAAAAATTAGTCTCATTTTTTTAGGAATTGCATAAATGGGTGAAACTATAATCTATTGGAGCATGTCACTTTGAGATATCATAATTATTTTATTCATAAATTTAACAACAATCTTATACTCACATATGCTTTCAAATTTAGCCCAATGATTAAGACAGATGATTTCAAAAACTTTAATATTGAAAAAAAAAATCAAGATGTAGAATATATTAATATTTTCTTTTCAATAATTTTTATATTTTATTTTACTTTTATGAAAATTTTATGAAAAATAATTTTTTTCTTGTTACTAAGAGTAGAAGGACGAATCAAGTGGGAACAAGGTTTTAACTTGTTACTCGGATTATGGAACAACAACCTGTGATTCATTTAATTAATCACATATTTTTTTTACTTGCGAAAATAATGAGGTTCCAGCTTGTCTTTATCCTCCAATTTTTTTCTTGCCAATAATCCTACAACTTTAGATAAAACTAGTTTAGTGTACGTGCGTTGCACGTGTGCATCACGTTAATCAATATAAAATGTATATAAATTATTGAAAAATAGCAATGGACGTAAAACTAAATGCAATATATGTTTAAATAATAAAAGTAAATATTAATACAAGAATTTAGTATAATTAGTTCTATATTATTTATAGTTATAATATTTTATTATATAAGATACAAATATGCTATATTGTTGTATCTCATCTAACATCTCTTTGTAAACTCTACGTTCATAATGTCGTTATACAAAAAAAACAATTCTTCGTTCAAAGTTAATCAAAATTACAGACAAGCTAAATGAACCTCTTCTTGTGTAAAAAAGTTGCCTGGATTCTTATTGATTTAAGTCTAAATTTCCTTCTTTGCACGTTCATCCAATACCAAATAAAAGTTAATACTATCCTAAACTCACTCCGAATGCACTCTGCTAATAACAATTTTAAAATTTCAAGAGTTCACAATGTTGAGGTTAATTTTTTAAAATTATTGGGGGGAAATAAAAAATTTATAGTTATTTCAAGAGTTCCAAATACATTAGTTTATCTTAAGTTTAAAAAGTTAGTTGTAGTTGCAAATTCACATAGTGGTTGTAGCTTAATTTATTTCTAAATTAACACCATATTAGTTTAGACTTTTAGAAATTTAAAGTTAAAAATAAATTAAAGCTCTTAAAATTTTAACAGGAAAAAGGCGAACATGCATTGCTGATAGATGTTCCACATTTTTAGGTAATCAATTATTGGTAAATTAGAGAAAAAAATACTATTATATACCCTAGAGGTTGTGAATTAAAAAAAACTTTAATGGCCACGTACTAAACTCCAAAAGGATATTTATAAAAACTGGTCAAATAAGAAAAACATTTAATAAGGTATTTTTTTAATTGAATTTGAAGTCCTAAATATTAATATATTCTTAAGTAAAATTTTAGTTGATTTTGAAGTCCTAAATATTAGGAAAATAATTAAATGACTATTTTGCCTAGTGTGAAGTTAACTTTTAAAGGGTAAAAAAAAAGGCGAACGATATTTCGACAAAGACTTCTAATATAGTATGTTTTAGAATACGCACTTTGCGCATGTACCTTATACTAATAAGTATAAAGTTTTTAAAATCCATAAAAATATTATTAANGTTGCACGTGTGCATCACGTTAATCAATATAAAATGTATATAAATTATTGAAAAATAGCAATGGACGTAAAACTAAATGCAATATATGTTTAAATAATAAAAGTAAATATTAATACAAGAATTTAGTATAATTAGTTCTATATTATTTATAGTTATAATATTTTATTATATAAGATACAAATATGCTATATTGTTGTATCTCATCTAACATCTCTTTGTAAACTCTACGTTCATAATGTCGTTATACAAAAAAAACAATTCTTCGTTCAAAGTTAATCAAAATTACAGACAAGCTAAATGAACCTCTTCTTGTGTAAAAAAGTTGCCTGGATTCTTATTGATTTAAGTCTAAATTTCCTTCTTTGCACGTTCATCCAATACCAAATAAAAGTTAATACTATCCTAAACTCACTCCGAATGCACTCTGCTAATAACAATTTTAAAATTTCAAGAGTTCACAATGTTGAGGTTAATTTTTTAAAATTATTGGGGGGAAATAAAAAATTTATAGTTATTTCAAGAGTTCCAAATACATTAGTTTATCTTAAGTTTAAAAAGTTAGTTGTAGTTGCAAATTCACATAGTGGTTGTAGCTTAATTTATTTCTAAATTAACACCATATTAGTTTAGACTTCTAGAAATTTAAAGTTAAGAATAAATTAAAGCTCTTAAAATTTTAACAGGAAAAAGGCGAACATGCATTGCTGATAGATGTTCCACATTTTTAGGTAATCAATTATTGGTAAATTAGAGAAAAAAATACTATTATATACCCTAGAGGTTGTGAATTAAAAAAAACTTTAATGGCCACGTACTAAACTCCAAAAGGATATTTATAAAAACTGGTCAAATAAGAAAAACATTTAATAAGGTATTTTTTAATTAAATTTGAAGTCCTAAATATTAATATATTCTTAAGTAAAATTTTAGTTGATTTTGAAGTCCTAAATATTAGGAAAATAATTAAATGACTATTTTGCCTAGTGTGAAGTTAACTTTTAAAGGGTAAAAAAAAAGGCGAACGATATTTCGACAAAGACTTCTAATATAGTATGTTTTAGAATACGCACTTTGCGCATGTACCTTATACTAATAAGTATAAAGTTTTTAAAATCCATAAAAATATTATTAAAATATACATACCTAATTATTAAGTGTTATGTCAAAAAATTTAAAATTTGATGTTGAGTTAAAGAGTATAATAATTGTAAATATTAGTATAATTTATATTTGATTATAGATTTATTAGAAATGGTATTGACATTTTTTTTGTCATAAAATTTATAAAAGGGGTATTTGATTAAAGGGTAATAGACATTCTATTGAATACCCAAGAATCAAGCGTATTTTTTCACAAAAAGTTTTTCTCCATTTTTGTTTATTTGTGCTAAGATAATTAGATTAAATAAAATAAATTAATTTTAGTTCTATTATCGGTTATAAATTTATAATTAAGAATTAAAAATTGAAGGAGTGCCGACTAATATTATTGACTTTACCTATAGTTTCCTACTTAGTGTTTCTCTTTTTTCTTTTTCTTTTTTAACTCCCATCTATTTTGCAAATATATACTTATTTTCATGTTCTTTCACCACATTGCGCTTAATGCAGGATAAAGTATTCAAGAAAAATTTCTATGACAAAAAATAATTCAAACCTACATATAATAATTATATTCTTATTATTGATTATATTATGTTCTTTTAAATTTATAGGATTATTTTATCTTTTACCAAAACAAAAGATGACTTGATTGAGGTTACAATCCTTGATTATCAACTAATATATAAGCAACAACATACAATAGGCAATGAACTATAAATATAGAGATAGCAATTTTAGATCTTTAGATGTATTATAGAAATTTATAACATTGAAAAACCTTTTCTTTCTCAAAGTTTTAGATAGTAAGGTCTTTTATTCCTAAAAAATGGATTAGCTAAGATTTTTTTTTTGTCTCAAAATATCAACAACTATACAAATCTGCATATTTGTTCAACCTGAGTCATACATTCTACATGATTTTTAACTTTGTAAAAGAATTTTGTGTATTTAATTTCTTTCATCCAGTTAACACATATATACTCTTACAATAGAAAGATTATTTGAAATTGCTCAAGGAATCAGGTACTTTTGCATAGAGTTAATAGGAATATACATTATATAGTAAGTCATTTAGGTATTGCCTAAAAAATTAAGTCTTTTAATATTATATTTATTTAGCGTTATGTTATTTTTTACTGTAATTTTTCAACATGATAAATTAATTCCAATGAAATTCTTTGGACCTATGAATGAAGATATTTCCGAAACTCACAGAGAAAAAGAAGAAGTGAGTTAGACAAGAAGAAGCAACTTGGACAAAAAAAAAGAAGAAATGATTTAGACAAGAAGAAACGAAGTGGCTTAGACAAATCTTTTTTGTCAATAACCTCAGACCAATCAATCCAATATTAATTAATACGTAATCGATCAAGCACTACTTGAAAACGGCTCTTATGTTCCAAATGTTCATGGAAATTCTTTCTAGAATGAAATAGAATCCTTCTTTTTCATTGTATTAGGTTAAAAATTGTAGGAAACTCAAAGTGACAAATAGATAGTAGACATCAAAATCCTAAATATTACTTCATCAAAAATATTAAATTCTTAATTAATTTTATAATTTATATAGTGATTATTATTACTATATTATATTGAACACGTTTGAAGCTTTTGGTTAAGTAGTCTTCGA
>AWOL01S0011543.1:9604-76663 GCA_000715115.1 Nicotiana otophora
AAGTACCGATATCCTCATTTAAATTTATCTTAGAAATTTCTGCTGGTGAGTCTTCAAGCATTTCCTTGTATTCCATAAGTGATATCTTAACATTTTTCCAATGGGGGTGAGTGGAAGAATAATTCGAACTTCCTTCCTCTCATGGTCATGTCTCCTATGGAAGACACTTATTTTGCTGAAAATTGATTCTCTGAGCTTCGATGTACTCCTTTATCATTGCAAGGATTTCGATTGGATAATGAAACCAAAAGGACACCATAGGCATCACCTTTATAGTTCATTTGATTACATTAAATGGCGTGTGGAACATAAATATTTTGACTCCACTAGAATGTAAATAATGGACCCAATATCTTTGAGGTTTGAACAATGACCGGACATTTACACCTTCGGGATCATGATGGAGCCTAACATTTCACTTGCTAGGCAAGCCAATTGTAAAATAATCTTAACCATCTTAAGCAAATTAAATTAAACAGAAGTCAATTACTGAAATAAAGTGCGGAAGAGCATAATTACCTAATCATCACAATACATCCCCGAATCTGGTGTCACAAGTGCACGAGCTACTAGAATGATATAAATAAAGGTCTGAATAAAATTCAAGTTGTTTGAAAGATAATACATGGAAAATATACGATAGAAGTGGACTTCAGAACTGCAAATGCTGTGCAGTTATACCTCAAGTATCCTCTGAGTAGCTGAATCCGAGCATGTCTATGGTACGCCACTGGGACCAACTCCAAAATCTGCACAAGAAGTGCAAGTGCAGAGTGTAGTATGAGTACAACTGACCCCATGTACTCCGTAAGTGTCGAGCCTAACCTCGACGAAGTAGTAACGAGGCCATGACAAGACACGTACGTAAACAACCTGTACAAGTATATACAAATACGAAGCAACAATGGTACAATAAATAACAATTTATAAATTGGGAGGGGACATGCGAAGGGGAATGATATAATAATTTTAGCATGAGAAGTATCAGTTAGCAGCCAATTAATTCATCAACAATCAAATGAGCAACTGATAATATGAAAATGACACGGCACCACCCGTCGTGCTTTTACTCTCATTCATCCCATAAACTGATAAATAAATAATAATAATAATAATAATAAATGGCACGGCATCACTCTTCGTGCTTTAACTCTCTTTCGTCACGGCATCACCCTTCGTACTTTTACACTCTTTGAAAATGGCACCGCACCACTCTTCATGCTTTTACACTCATAAATGACACGGCAACACCGTTCGTGCTTTGACACTCTTTCTCACCATGACAATGGTAGTATAAATAATAAAAATGCCACGACATCACCCTTTGTACTTTTACACTCTTTCTCACCATATTCAACAATAAATAAATAAATAAATATTTCATGAATAGTAATCAAATAATCAATAATAAACTTAAGCAGTAATATCTTAATTAAATAAGCAATTATTCAAAATGAAATAAATTCCCCCAGCATGCTTTGACTCAACCACAATGCATAAGTACTCGTCACGTCACATAGCAATTAGACAAATACATCCTACTACCTCAAGTCAAGGTTAACCACGACACTTACCTCGCTTTGCAACCAAATTCAAGATTCCAAAAAACCTTTTCCTCGCGAATTCGTGTCCGAAATCCTCAAATCTAGTCATAAACAATTCAATATACTCAATACAGGATGTAGGAATTAATTCCATATGAATTTATCAATTTTCCAGATTAAAATCCAAAATTCATCTCAAAACTCAACAGTGGGGCCCACGTCTCGAATCTCAGAAAAACTTACAAAATCCGAACACCCGTTCTGAGATGAGTCTAACCATATAAAAATTATCAAATTCTGATGTCAAATGGACCTTCAAATCTTAAATGTTTTATTTTTTGGGAAGTTTTACAAAAATTCAAATTTCTTCCATCTAAATCCGAAATAAATGATGAATATAGACATGGATTTATGAAATATAATCACCTTTGGTTATAGAACACTTACCCAATTCAAAGTCGTAAAAAATCCCTTTGAAATCGCCTAAATCTGAGACTCAAAACTCAAAAATGAGTAAAAATAGTTAACTTCCGATTTTATGGGTTCTGTCCAGGCTTTTTCGCATCTGCGGACACTTGACCGCATCTACAGTTCCGCTTTTGCAGAAATTGTGGTCGCTTCTGTGGGCTGGCTTGCTTCTACAGACTCGCTTCTGCGCAAGGCTGCCCTTCCCCCTTTTTCCCGCATCTGCAATGCGTGGGCCGCTTCCGTAACACCCCGTCCGCTTTTGCGAGGCATGGCTCACTTCTGTGAGCTCACATCTGCGGTCTACAATTCGCAGGTGCGATTACACCAGAAGGCCAAAATATCAGATTTTCCTTAAGTCCAAATATTGATCTGTTAACCATCTTAAAATCACCCGAGGCCCGCGGGACCTAAACCCAATACAAAAAGTCCTTAAACATCATACAAACTTAGTCAGGACCTCAAATCACATCCAACAACACTTAAACCACGAATCATACCCCAATTAAAGCTTAAGGAATTTAAGAATTTTCAACTTCTACATTCGATGCCGAAACCTATCAAGTCAAGTCCGATTGCCCTCAAACTTTGCACACAAGTCATAAATGACATAACAGACCTATTCAAATTTCCAAAATCGGATGCCGACCCTGATATTAAAAAGTCAAATCCATGGTCAAACTTTGGAAATCTTTAGCCTTTAAATTTCTAGTTTTCGTTGAATAGCGATATTTTGAGATAGGGACCTCCGAAGTCGATTCCGGGCATACAACCATGTCCCAAATCACGGCACGGACCTACCAGAGCTGTCAAAACCATGATCCGACTTTGTTTTCTCAAAATGTTGACCAAAGTCAACTTAGTTGAATTTTAAAGCTCTATTTCACATTCTAATCAACTTTTCATCTAAAAACTTTCCGGAAAACTATTCGGACTGCGCATGCAAGTCGAGGAGTGATGCTTAGTGCTTTTCGAGGTCTTATAACACAGAAATGAATGTTTAAATTAAAGATGACATTTTAGGTCATCACACCTCCCTTCAAAGAAAATCAGTTAAAATATTATATTTCCCTTTCAAGTGCTTGACTTGAAACTTGTATGGACAAAACCACTCAGCCCATCCGATAATTTGCGGATTCGGAATGACCTTTGGATTCAACTGTATCATCCTCGGAAAAGCCTCATAATCACCTGTATAAGAAATTGTTAGTGAATTAGAAGAAAATTGAACTTTTTAATCCCATTTTTAACTGCACGAATCTCCTTCAACATGGAATGATAGTGTTGTTCAACATCCTTGAATCTTCCACTAGCATAATCATATATTTTTCTCTGAACATTTTCTTTCTCAAATAAAATTGCGCTCTAATATTCATTACTGGCATATGTCTGCAATATTTTATTTCCGTATGGGACATCTCTTTTATTTTTTCTCACCGCAGCGTTTTGATCCTTGCCCCATGGCTGGGCATTTTGCTTCAAACTTTCTGTGATAGGAGAAATATATGTATAAAAATTGGAATAAAATCTCTCACTTAATTTATTATTCCCAAACACTACTGTATTTGCTTCATTGTGAACCCAATATCGGGGAACTAGAGATGTTCTTTAGAAATATGAGGACCTGAGGTGTGTTCTCCATGGGAATAATTCATGCCCAAAAATCAATCTCTTTTTTTGTAAAAACCATTTTTTTTGGCTGAAAGGATGATGCCAATTTTTCGCATTAAAGATGCAAAATGATTGAGCAAATTTATATGCTCCTCCCAAGTAATCACTGAATAGTAAAATATCATCAATATAAAGAAGTTATGTGAAGGATGGACTGAGATATTTTAATCATGAACTTTTGAAACAAAAATGGAGTAGTTTTTAAACTGAAAGGCACGACTTTCCACTAAACATGGTGATCGGGAATACAAAAACCAATTTATCCCTATCATTCGGGTGGATTCCCAATTACCAAAAGCCTGATTTGAGATCAAAAATAGAATAATATGTTTTTTGACAGGTTGGGACAAAAGGGTGAGCTTATTAGGGATGGAAAACTTGTCATTCAAAAGAAAATGATTGAGTGGTTGGTAATTAATTGCCAATCTCAATTTACCTCTTGTTTGCTCGGCTTTTTTGTTAACATAAAATGCTTAGTACGCCCATTGTGAATTTGATGGCACAATGAGATCAAAATTCACTTGCTCCCGATACTCCTTTTTCGCAAGTTGAAGGTGGTCTGTATTCATACCAGAGTGACTTGCCAGTGCAGGATTGATATTATCATTTTTCTTAAAAGGTAGCTTAATGAAGAACTCTTCATTTTTCCATAATGATTGTCACATTTTGTTAAGAATTCAATGTGAGATTCTACATAGGAATGTTGTGTGATTTGTGCTTCGATTTCCCTGACTTGATCTTCTTTTGTGAGCTGGAACAATCTCAGGACTACACAATACGACTTGAATTGCTTTTTGAATGCTATCCCATTGGCTTTGATNATCATTTTTCTTAAAAGGTACCTTAATGAAGAACTCTTCATTTTTCCATAATGATTGTCACATTTTGTTAAGAATTCAATGTGAGATTCTACATAGGAATGTTGTGTGATTTGTGCTTCAATTTCCCTGACTTGATCTTCTTTTGTTAGCTGGAACAATCTAAGGACTACACAATACGACTTGAATTGCTTTTTGAATGCTATCCCATTGACTTTGATCTGGTGTCTGTCCTGCAAAACCCTGTAAATGTCAAAACCAATAACCAAATCCATACCTGGGACATGTGACTCGATCAATTTGTTCATGTACTTCTGTCCTAGGAAAAATTCAATGGTGATCGGGTGCTTGGTAATGACAGTTCCGGTCAGAATTCCATTTCATTTTATGTTGTAATTCTTGAAGTACGACACCCAATACTCATATTGTAAGATTGCATGATTAATGAGTGAGGAGGCTGCTTCCAAGTCAAAGAATGTTATGCATGTGTTTGTTTGTCCCACATGGATGCATAGACTTTGATTTCTACTTGCGGGATCACCGTGATGCTCTGGATCTCTTCTTTCACCTTTGGCTTTGGTTTTTAAATTTGGTAATGATCATTTCCATATTCTTCATAAACATCCAGTCAAAAAGAGAGTCTCTCCTGTGGGCTTATCTCCAAGTGAGAAAACTGATTCGAGATTGACATATTCAATGAAATGAATGCATATTTAATCTTTAATTTCATAGAGAAGTTTAATAGACTGCTTGGACTGCATTTAGTTTTGCGCAAAATGTCATATTGTATTTCAAATAAAATGTTCTCTATTTCTCCTTGCATTGCCTGGCCTTCTCCTTCTGAAGTATTTAGTATTCAAAACTGTCGCTTGAGAATTTTGGCGACCTGAATATTTTGAACTTCTTCTTTGGTGCCTGGGACGAGCAATCTTTCATTCCAATGATTAAATCTGACCATGTGGCAAGATCTATCAAGTGCTGGATCATTCTTCATTATCTGTTTCGTTGCGGAAGAATCATATCTCCTTTCTGGAATGGGCTCATCAGTCCTCCCATCTTGATCGTCATCAACTTTGAAGACCTATTTCTCCCTGGGCTAATTCATGAAAATCGGAAGTTCCCCTTTTGAAGAAACATGTGAGGAATTAGTAATTACCTCGAAACTATCCTCTATTGGAACTTGTTGGATCGAATTATCAATAAGATCATCTTTTTTCTTGGTATCGAACCCTGGAGATGTTACCTCTTCTAAATCTTTGTGTGGTTTGGAGGGTAGAGATCTTGAGGTTCTCATAGTTAGCATTTTTTTAGCTTTCTACTACATCTCTATTCTTTTTCGGGTGTCTCTAGGCTACAAGTGCATTTTTGTTTTCCAAACTAATTTTGCGATGTCAAATTCGGGTACTTTAATAGTTAGAGAAAATTGACTATGAGCAACTATATGGATTTTTCTTTGGGGAGAGGAAAAGATAGAAAAATGATAGTCTAGCTAAGGAGGGTGATAACTTTGGGTTGAGAATGTACTTGTGGGAGGAAGAGAAGTGACATGAGGACACATGGGTTTCATGGGCACAAGGTGATAACTTTTCAAGAGATGTAGTTGTTTAGAGACACCATGAGTTTAGAGACACCATCACTTTCTGGAATAAATGGAAAAGAGAAGTACCCAACGGCCGAGCGCCTATGAGCGAGCCTACTACGGCAGAGCAGTTATATATATATACCGAGCCTTATAGGGCCGGACATCTATTTTACTGACTATATTGAGAGAGTTGAGTCAGTATTAGCAGGTAAGTATATGTTCAGATTATCAGTTTAGTTTAAGCTTTCCGTATATTGCCTTACATACTCGGTACATTATTTCGTACTGACGTCCCTTTCTGGGGGCACTGCATTTCATGGGTGCAGGTTCAGACACACAGATGGGTAGACCTCCTCAGTAGGTGTTGCCCGAGTTTAGCTTTATCAGTAAGCTCCCTATCCTTCGGAGTTGTCGGGTCTAGAAGTTTTGTGTAGATCTTATGTATATATGTAGATAGGTTATGGGTAGGTTGGGGCCCTGTTCCGATCACAGTACATCTATTAGTAGAGGCTTGTAGACATATCATGTCAGTTAGTGCAGTTTGTTGGGCTTGTAGGCCCTGTACGTATATTTTGTTGGCTTGTCAGTTGTAGTAATTATGACGGCCTTGCCGACCCAGCTTTATGTTGACATTTAATCAGCGTTAGTCTCTATTCAGTTTTATATTGTGCTTAGCAAATTGTCTTGCAATGTGGTCCCTGGCTAAAGTATGACATTATATGTTCAGAATTCATGAGTTGCAAGTTGGTATTCAGAATTCAGAATTAATGGGCTTGTAGTGTCTTGTTTATAGATGTGTCGTGCACCACATTATATAAGCAGGGGACTAAGGGCATTTAGGAGTTGGTTACCTTTCTTTCAAATCTAAATCGTGCTGTAGCTCTGAGTTATAGGAAATTTGAGTTAAACTTACGTATTGGAATTTGCATGCACAGATGACGGTAACTAGGAAGACTACAGCTGGTCAGAGGAGAGAAACAACAGTAGGTGAGGGGACTAGCAGGGTACCCCTAGTAGATGGGGCCCAATTTGAGGTCTAGGGAGAGACCCCTACCCAGCCATTACCGGCTCGTCCGCCACCGGAGGAGATTCCTAGGGAGACCGCACATCCACTTCCCCCTCCGCTTCCATCAGATCAGGACTTAAAGAGTGCGGTGCATTTGTTGGCATAGTTGAAAGCTTCCCAAAAATAGGTTAGGGCATCCGCTAGTGCAAGACCTTCTGAGGGATCTGGGAGTTCAAGGGTTCAAGAGTTTATTACTTTGAGTCCCCCAGATTTCACGGGGACAGATCATAGGGAGGACCCACAGGATTTCATAGATCTGCTTCACAGGATCTTTTGGGTTATGCATGCCACGGAGAAAGAGGCCGACGAGCTAGCAGCTTTTTGACTATAAGATATAGCCATCCTTTGGTACGTGGGATGGGAAAGGTCCAGGGGACGTGATGCACCTCCTGCTATTTGGGAGAATTTTTCAGATGCCTTCCTTGACCAGTACTTACCGCGAGAGATCCGACATGCCCGAGTCGATCAGTTTCTAGCCCTCAAGTAGGGCAATATAAGTGTTCGAGAGTATAGTCTCCATTTTGACTCATTGGCCAGATATGCACCATCCATAGTTGCTATTATGCGGGATAGAATCCACAGGTGTATAGCAGGGTTGGCCCCAGAGTTGACCGAGGCATGTGCTACCGCTGCATTACAGGATAGTATGGATATCTTCGGGATTCGGGCATTTGCCCAGAATATAGAAAGGGGTAGGGTCGGCAGCATGGTACGGAGAGGACTGACTAATGGCAGCATAAGAGGATGACATTTGCTAGGTCTTAGGAGTAGTCTCAGGGTAGTTACAGGCCCCAGTACTTAGAACTGCCACCTAGACCACCGCCACCTGAGTTACAGGGTTACATGTATGACCGCTATACTCAGTCAGGACCAGGTGAAAGTTCCCAGGCGTCAAGTTTGTAGTGACAGTGAGGTTCGAGGCAGACATGGCCATTTCTGCCGTGGTGTGCCATCTGCGGTAGAGGACACTTGGGCCAATGCCGAGCTTTTTCCGATGCTTGTTATACATGTGGACGTCCAGGGCATATGATGCGAGATTGCCCAAATAGAGATTCTAGGGGTATGGCACAACCAGTGAATTCAGCAGTAGGATCATCTATGTCTGTGCATCCTTCAGGGCGCGAGTCTTAGTCTTCGGCTGGTAGAAGTCAAGGCAGAGGTAGATGTTTCAGTTCAGGTGGTAACCGGAATCGTAGCTATGCGTTGGCGGGTCGACAAGACCACGAATCCTCAGCAGACGTTGTGACAGGTATGTTGACCATTTGCTCTCACGATGCTTATACCTTGATAGACCCAGGATCTACTTTATCGTGTATTACCCTATTTGTCGTGGGGAAGTTGGGTATAGTTCCTAAGATACTTAGTGATCTTTTTGCAGTATCTACACCGGTCAGAGAATTGATTATTGCTAGACGGGCTTACTGAGGTTGTACTGTATCAGTTTGGGGTCATCAGACCTCAGCCGACCTCGTTGAGCTAAAGATGTTGGATTTTGATGCTATCATGGGCATGGACAGGTTGGCAACTTGCTATGCCACAGTTGATTGTCGATCAAAGATAGCTAGATTGCATTTTCCAGGTGAGACAGTCCTTGAGTGGGTAGGTAATACAGCGACACCCAGAGGTAGGTTTATTTCTTATCTGAAGGGGAGGAAAATAATCGCAAAAGGGTGAATTTATCATATTGTGTAAGTTAGAGATATAGATATTGAGATACCTACACTTCAATCTATTCTAGTAGTAAAAGAGTACGCGGATGTATTTCCAGATGAACTTCCAGGTATTCCCCCAGAGCGAGAGATTGATTTTAGCATCGATTTACTTCTGGGAACCCAACCAATATTCATCCCTCTGTATAGAATGGCACATGCCAAATTGAAGGAGCAGTTAAAAGATTTAATGGAGAAAAGTTTCATCAGGCCCAGTACATCACCTTGGGGGTGCACCGGTACTGTTTGTGCGGAGGAAAGACGGCTCGATAAGGATGTCTATCGATTATAGGCAACTGAACAAGGTAAATATTATGAATAAGTATCCACTTCCAAGGATAGACGACTTGTTTGATCAGTTGAAAGGAGCTAGATGCTTTTCAAAGATAGATTTGAGGTCGGGGTGCCACCAAGTTAGAGTTTGGGAGAGAGATATCCCCAAGACAGCTTTCAGGACCTGATATGGCCACTTCGAGTTTCTTGTCATGTCCTTCGGGTTGACGAATGCACCTGCCGTATTTATGGACTTGACGAAAAACCTATTCCGGCCATATTTAGATCTGTTTGTGATAGTCTTTATTGATAATATTTTTTTTTATTGGCGTTCAGGGGATGAGCATGCAGACCACCTGCGAGCGGTACTCCAAACCCTCAGTGATAGTAAATTATATGCTATGTTTTTTAAATGTGAGTTCTGGTTGAAGTCTGTAGCATTCTTGGGGCACGTTGTATCTGATGGAGGTATGAAGGTAGACACTCAGAAGATTGAGGCTATGAAATCCTAGCCTGGACCTACCACTCCAACAGAGGTTCGTAGATTTCTAGGCTTAGCAGGATACTACCGGAGGTTCGTAGAGGGTTTTTCTTCTCTTTCGGCACCATTAATGAAGTTGATGCAGAAAGCAACTAAGTTTCAGTGGACGGAGGCTTGCGACCAGAGTTTCCAGGAGCTTAAAAATAGGTTGACTTCAGCGCCAATTCTTGCACTTCTAGAGGGTCCAGATGGTTATGCCATGTATTGTGATGCCTCAGGTGTCGGGTTAGGATGTGTCCTAATGCAACATGAGAAAGTAATGGCGTATGTTTCAAGTCAGTTAAGGAAGCATGAGCGGAATGATCCGACCCATGACCTCGAATTAGATGCGGTTGTCCATGCACTTAAGATATGGCGGCATTATTTATAGGGTGTTCATGTTGATGTATTCACAGATCATAAAAGCCTGCAATATATCTTCAAACAACAAGAGTTGAATTTGTGACAGAGGCAATGGCTTCAGTTATTGATAGATTACGATGTTAACATTCTCTACCATCCAAGGAAAGCTAATCTTGTAGCAGATGCCTTAAGTCGCCGATCTATGGGTAGCTTAGCACATGCAGAGGCCAAAAAATGACAATTAACTAGAGAAATTCATCAATTGGTTTGTTTGGGGGTTCAGTTAGTAGACTCTGGCAATGGTGGAGTTGTACTCCAAAATACTGCAAAATCATCTCTCATAGCTGAAGTAAAGGAGAAGCAGTGCGAGGACCCAGAGTTGGTCGAGTTAAGAGAGTGAGTTCCGCAGCAGAAGAAGCCGTTATTATAACTCAAGGGAGACGGGGTTCTCAGATACAGGGATCGTTTGTGCGTTCCAGGTGTAGCAGGGCTAGGAGATAGGATTATGTCAGAGGCACATTATTCGTGGTAATCCATTTACCCTGGGTCGATGAAGATGTATCATGACATTAAGGATGTCTATTGGTGGAACGATATGAAGACGAACATTGCTGAGTATGTCGCTCAATGCCCTAGTTTCCAGCAGGTGAAGGTAGAGTACCAAAAGCCCAAAGGGCTAATGCAGACTATGGAGATCCAGACATGAAAATGGGAGGCGATAAACATGGACTTCATCACGGGTTAACCTCGTTCTCATCGTAAATTCGATTCTATATGGGTGATAGTCGATAGGCTCACGAAATCAGATCATTTCCTACCGGTCAGATCCACATATACAGTAGAAGACTATGTAACTTTATATATTAAAGAGATAGTGTGACTACACGGAGTACCGATATCTATTATATCTGACCGTGGGGCCCAGTTTACAGCACATTTTTGGAGGTCATTTCAGAGAGGTCTAGGAACTCAAGTGAATCTCAGCACAGCATTTCATCCACAAACTGATGGGCAAGCCGAGCGCACAATTCAGACGGTCGAGGATATGTTACGAGCATGTGTGTTGGATTTCAAAAGAAGTTGGGATGAACATCTACCACTTATCGAGTTTGCATATAATAACAGTTACCACTCCTTTATCCAGATGGCTCCGTAGAGGCTTTGTATGGGCGTAAGTACAGATCTCCTATATGGTGCTTTGATGTTGGAGAATCTGGATTACATGGGTCGGACCTAGTTCAGCAGGTCATAGAAAAAGTAAAGCTTATTCGGGAGCGATTGTTGACAGCTCATAGTCGTCAAAAGTCATATTCTGACGTGCGGCGACAAGATTTGGAGTTCGGGGTTAATGACTGGGTATTCCTAAAGGTGTCACCTATGAAGGGTGTGATGAGGTTTGGCAAGAAAGGCAAACTTAGCCCACGGTATATTGGGCTATATAGGATCATTCAGAGGGTGGGCCAAGTAGCTTATGAATTAGAATTGCCCTCGGAATTGGATTCTGTCCATCCGATATTTCACGTATCTATGATACGGAAGTGCATTGGTGATCCTACCCGAGTGGTGCCCACGGATGATCTACATATTATCGAGGACTTATCATACGAGGAAATTCCGATTTCCATCCAAGACCGACAAATCTGCAAGCTACGGAATAAGGAAATAGCCTCCGCGAAGGTTTTATGGAGGAGCAAGAATGTGGAATAGATGACGTGGGAAGCAGAGGAAGAAATGAAGTCTAGATACCCCCACATATTTCAAACTAAAGATATGGCTCGAGGTGGGATACCTCAGCACAGCTCTATTCAGGCCAGTAGGTCATCAGGTAAGCTCTCTTTTTTGACTCTCAAAATTCTTAATGGACAGTTGTGTGAAGCCAAGTGTTGCTATTTATAGACAGTGGCCATGTGTGGCATGTATAGTATGTTTTCTGGCTGTGTGCAGGGTGGTTTTAGTCTAGTGTACGGAGGAGACTCTAGCAAAAATTTTCCCATAGTATCTAAGAGTAAACATTCGAGGACGAATGTTTCTAAGGGGGGAAGGATGATACATCTCACGTTTTTGTACGTTAAAAGTTTTGTCTTCAGTTAATTAATGTAGACTCGGGGATGAGATGATCTTGAGATTAACGTATTTATGCTATTTATAACAAGCGGTAAGTAAGTTCCATAAAAGATAAATGATACAAGAATTAAAACAAAATGAGTTTCGTTGAAGGTTGCCAATTTGGGATGAAATACGGTCCGAGCTATAATACCTGATACTTATGGACTAGTACCATACAAGGTACCATATGACCGTAATAGTGTGATGTATAAAGTGTGTTAAAAATAAGTAAAATTTTAAGTAATTTGAAATAATTCTTAATTATGCGGGTAATTGGTTAATTACCGGGTAGAGGGATACTACCTAATTGATTATTGGATAAAGTTTAAATTCCCCAAAAAGGGGATTACGTGGTAGCAAGCCACTTTCCAAACAAGTGACTCTTAGTCACTTTTGGATTAGGTGGCAACCTAATTAATAATTAAAAGACACCTCATTCTTACACTTTGAATAACAAGACTTGTAAGAGTAATTTGAATACAACACTTCATTTTGAAAGACTTCTTCAGAACGTTAGCAACACTTCATTCTAGGATTTGGAGTATAAGACATTTCAATTCTAAAAATTCCAATACAAAACAATGTTACAATCAGAAGTTAATTCTTGTAAGTTTTCAACGTGACTTCTTTCAACCAAACAATTCCAACGAGAATTGTTAGAACTGTAGCAACATAAAATTTTACGGTTCTAAAGGAGTACGGTGCAACCTTTTCCAAGAACATCATACGGACTTTTCCCTAATATAGGTATGTTAAGGCTAAGCTTTTCCTTCATTTGGCATTATCTCGTAATTACACGAGTTTAATAACGAGGCATAAAGAGAAATTCATGTCCCGAAATTTACGTATATTTAATAAGGTAAATCTTTCAAACCAAAACTTTTGTTTGATAAGGAGTTGGGGCTTAATCTTGAGTTTGAATTAATTAAATACATATCCAATGATACTACACTCATTTTATATTATTTGTGGCATCACGCGAAGTTACATGTCGCCTAGGATGTAACAAGTTTTTTGCAGTCTTAGTATGTGCATATTTGAGTACTAAAAATCACTCGGGAAATTTTCATAAAAACAACCAAGTTCAAGAATAAATAGTCAATATGGGTAACATGAATATTTTTTCCAAGACCTCACATCATGTTGAACAAGTTCAAAGGGTAACTTGGCATGATGTGTAGACTCATTTCTAGTAAGAGTTACACCTACTCTTGTAAGTACAATATTCAATTGAGTATTTCCTTCTTCCAGTCAAAAGAGCAGAGAGTCTATATATACAGTATTATAGTATTTTCATTACCATCGAGATATAATAGATGGGCAGGCCCCTATTGGGTAACCTCTGATAAGATGGTAAGTTATATACCTAGCCTACTGTGGCCGAGTGCCTGTGAGCGAGCCCAGTTGGTCGAGATACAGAGCCTAGTATGGCCGAGCGCCAATGAGCGAGCCTACTACGGCAGAGCAATTATATATATATATGGAGCCTTATAGGGACGGACAACTATTTTACTTACTATATTGAGAGAGTTGAGTCAGTATCAACAGGTAAGCATGTGCTCAGATTATCAGTTCAGTTTCAGCTTTCTATATATTGCCTTACATACTCAGTACATCATTTTGTACTGATGTCCCTTTCTGGGGGCACTGCATTTCATGCGTGCAGGTTAAGGCAAACAGATGAGTAGACCTCCTCAGTAGGTATTGCCCGAATTCAGCTTTATCGATAAGCTCCCTGTCCTTCGGAGTTGCCGGGTCTAGAAGTTTTATGTACATCTTGTGTATATATGTAGATAGTTTATGGGTAGGTGAGGGCCTTGAACCAATCACAGTACATCTATCAATAGAGGCTTGTAGACATATCCTGTCAGTTAGTGCAGTATATTGGGCTTGTAGGCCCTGTACGTATATTTTGTTGGCTTGTCAGTTGTAGTAATTATGACGGCCTTGCCGGCCCAGCTTTATGTTGACATTTAGTCAGTGTTAGTCTCTATTCAGTTTTATATTTTGCTTTGCAAATTGTCTTGCAATGTGGTCCCTGACCAAAGTATGACATTATATGTCCAGAATTCCTAAGTCGCAAGTTGGTACGCAAGGATAGATGAGGCACCGGGTGCCGGTCTCGCCCCCAGGCTCTGGGCATGACAAAGTGCATCTTTACTTTCCCAAACTAATTTTACAATGTCAAATTTGGGTTCTTTAATAGTTTGAGCAAATGGGTTATGAGCAGCTATATGGCTTTTTCGTTGGGGAGAGAAAAAGATAGAAAGGGTAATCAAGCAGAGGAGGGGAATATCTTTGGGGTGGGAATGTACTTATGGGAGGAAGAGAAGTGACTTGAGGACTTCAGGGTTTCTAGGGCACAAAGTGATCACTTTTCAAGTGGTGTATTTGTTCTTTTAAAGACACCATCTATTTTTGCTACTGCTTGAAGAAATTGAAAAGAGAAGTACTTAGCGGACAAATATCGTAGTGCTAGCTTACTAACCTGTTCTCCAAGGCTTTGATGGGCCCTGCATATTGAGAAGACTTCTCTACAACATGTTCTACCATCTTTTCAATATATATGTGTGCACAAGCTGTGGCCTCGGGCCCAAGTATACATATACATAATTGTGGCCTAAGGCCCAAAGTTGCATATAGCATAATCAACGGCCTCAGGCCGACAAATTCATAAAGCATAAATTGCGGCATCAGGCCCAAATGCAGGTGTTCAACATTCAGGGTTTTATATTCAGGAACTGAGAATCATACTGCAATACATGATAGTGAAATACTGAATCATATTGAGTTACATGATACTGGAATGTCTAATAGAACTGGACTGGGACATGTATTCATAATAAATTGATATTTCATAATTGAGTCTCATGGGATATTGAATGAATTATGAAACTATGTTATCTAGAGAACAAAAAGTTCTACTACTATTCATGGAATTGTGGCGTAATTACTTTATGATGCAATTCGTAATAGTCATAAAGAATGAGACGAAGGGAGATTAATAAACATTCACAAACATAGAGACTTTGCCTCACATACCTTTACTTTGGCCTTTTTAAGTGTATCGCAATGTTCGCTGCCTCTTTCAACAATACACTGTGGCAATATATATCAAGAGGAACCAATATTAGCAATAATGCTCATGTTTTAGTTACTTAGATATTTTATCAAACACTTGGTGCGCATAAAGCATCATAGCCTTTATTAATGGTGTTTCTACACCCAACAACCCATCCTCTTGCTCATAAATAATTCTAAAATCTCAAATTGTTATAATCAATATCATTCTTAATCACCCACCAGATAAACAACACCCTTAATCAATAATCATCAATCTACATGTCACAAATCGAGGAGCGCAACCGGCGCTCACCCGAATGAACCCGGTCGAGCAAACCTGTTAAATTTTCTTCTACCCAAACTCATCCATGAATAAAGCAAATATGTACTCCATTAATCAAACATTGAAAATATTTGATTAGCAACTCCCATTTCATTTCCATTAGCAAATTCATTTATAATTTCCAAATTATTACAAGTTTATAGATATAATGAAAAATATGTTTGCCAAAGACCAACATTTCTAGTTCAATTACCAACATCAAATACCACCCACAACCTATCTATAGAGCATCTAAGTGCAACAAAATTGAAGAATGGAAGTGTCGGTGACAAGGCCCCGGCTATACCTCATAGTACAAAATACAACTTAAGATGACATAAAGCCCGGAATAGAGTAGGGCTCACCAAAACCTACTGAATAGAGAGTGACTACTAATGAGGACCAAAGTTGCCCACAGATGAACCACCTGCATCCATTCAAGATGCAGCGCCCCCTGCAAAAGGGAAGTTAGTACATATGGAATAGTACTAGAATGTAAAGCTAACTATCATCTTTCAAAATTGAATGCCAACATAAAAAAGATAATCATGGAAACAACAATTAACAATCAATGATATCCAATTTCCAAGTTAAAACATATTAATTTCCAAAATACGAAGATAATATTATTTTTGGTTAGAAGATTTTCAGCACCGATATACCATTGTTCACACTATCACTGTTCACAATACCAATGTTCACAATACTAATACCACCGTACTTTTAGCACGGAGTTTGATCACGACCCTATCGGCTAAGCCATCTCTTCCGAGACATCAACCACAATAATAATTTCAATTACAATTTCCAGCACAATCACCACCATGTGTGCGGCATGGTATCCAATAACGACCCGATCAGCTAGGCCATCTCACCACAATGTCGTATGGATCGACATCATCCTTTTCTATCAATCATCTCATCTCAATTAAGGGGAAATAATTTTATCACATTAATCTCATCCGTAATAAGTGGAATAATCACAATTCACTCCTACACCGGCATGTGTAGTTTCGGGGTTAGGTTATTTCAACCTACCATTCCTCGGTGACTGTCGATACTCCCAAAAACATTTTTTTTTGCACACAAAGATAACATAAATAAAAATATATTTACCTCATCATCTTTCACATTGTATAAATCTCCATTAGTACTTTCAACCAATCACAACAACAATATTCCCATGGCTCTTTTGGCCATTCACAAGATTCATTATTCAAGGCACGATGGCCGTATTTAATATTCAACACTTTCATTTTATCCCTATGATGTATTATCATCATAAATATCAACATATATAATATTCCGGAAATCACAACTTTAAGTTCATCAGTAATGAAGACTTTAAGCACAATGGATTTCTTTCCAAGAAATGGAGTAAAATGGTTGGAAATTGAAGCACAAATTAAAATCATAAACGAGTAACACATCATTTAATCTTGAAACGCTTTTCCACAAAAATGGCAATACACAATTTCTACCAAATAATATGTAAGAATGAAAAACACATTGAAACTACTTACAAAGCATAGCATTAGTTAAAACAACCACATATGTGCATCAGTTGAGTTCATAAGCTTTTAGGAAATTCTATTTTCAAATTCAATTTTGGAACAGTTGAATTAGAGCTCCTTTCATAATCTTTCTCATGTCATTTCATTTCATTGGCACCGTTGGCCACAAGTATAACTTTCACTCTTGGCACATTGGCCACATTTGTTATCCCCAATTCACTTATTTCACTTTCATCCATCTTTATAGATTATCAACAATTAAGACATTTCCAATCAAGACTTTAGATACACATATGAGCAAATAAGAGTGTTAAGTATATTGAGTTTTTCTCACACAGTTTGGCATACTGGATTTCATTTGAAACACGACTCAAAGACATAACATTTTAACACACATATCATTCTTGAAAACATTCCAGAAGGATAACATAATGTGATCGGACCATTCAGAACAAATTTTGAATACATAATTATCGACACTTTGCTTACTCAGGACGATTGAATTTATTGGGAACAACTCTGAACATGAGAATAAGGAACTTAAACCAACCATACTTGAAACTTATGGAAACATCATGGAATTCAATTATAAGAGAGTAGTTTAGCCAACATACCTCGCTTTGAGCTTTCCTTAAATTACTATAATGTTTCGGAAATCCTAGCAACTTAAATTTAATTTGAAACATAACAAAAGTGAACCATAATTAGGAATCTATTCTTGGCCTCAGGTCATTCGAACATTTTATTAAACACTAAGTGTGCAAATTGGTTACAGGATTCTTCCACAATATTTATTTCAATTCACAACCCAATCCTTACTTATTTGAGCTCAACAATCTTCCCACAAACCTTATTACTACATACATGTATAAATAATAGTCTTACACCGCAGAATCATACTCCTCATCACATATCCTTTACCCCAAACTCGAAATTGAAAACTAGGGTTTGATTCTTACCTCTTGAGCGAAGATCTTGTGAGATTTCCTTGTTGGATTTCAAAGCTTTGAAAAGATATTGATGAACAAAGCACTTGAGCTGCTTCCTCTCTCAAGAACAATCTCAATTTTCTCTAACAATATCATGTTTTTTCCTTCAAAATGAACCCCAAAGTCTATTTATCAAAATGGGGTCGGGTTATAAAAATAGAAAAATGAACCCTCCAACTCAGGTCTGCCGTCGCATAATGGACCGCAAAACAGGTATGCGGTCCGCACAATGGACCATAAAATTGGTGCGCAGAACTGGGCTAAACTGGTCAGTTCTGCAACCATTCTGCGGTCCGCAGAATAATTTTGCGGTCGCAGAATTGGCTGCAAAATCACATTCTGCCAGCCTTTGGTAATTTGGTCATAACTTGTTGTAGGATTGTCCAACTGACGAATGGTTTAAAGCGTTAGAAACTAGACTCGAAGATCTTTCATTTGATAGATTAATGTCTGAACTCGAGTCATATTGAACTGAGGTGTGAAATTATATCTCCAAGATCAAGACCTCGGGACCGATACAAAATCGAGCATAGATCACGATGGAGATCTTGACATGTATCAAGGATAGGCTGATTAATTAGCCAATCAGGAGAATTTTTACTTCATTTAGAATTGTATCAAGAGTAGTACTCCCTACTATTTAAAGAGGATATGATCATTTGTAAAGGGGCATGACTTTTATGCAACATAAAGCAATACACTATCTTTTTCTAGCTTTATTATCTTGTTACTCTATTCTTATATCAAGTTGAAACTTCTCTTGATTCAAAGGTGATCGAATTAGAGGTCCAAGGCTATTCGATTCGTTTGGTTTGCTTTTGTTCCTTTTATCATCAAATTCAATATTAATATATTCTCTCAATTTATGCCAAGTTATATCATGTATCCTTAAAACCGCGTATAAATTCAATTGTTATCCATTTTTAGGGTAAACACAAGTTACATTTAATGGGGTTTCAAAACTCTAAGGAGACAATCAATCCAATGACGTAAAGGCGGGACATTGGAAATTTAAAGAAGATAGTCGCATATCATACGATGTTTCTAGGGGTAATCTTTAATTTCTCAAAATTCCCATATTGATTTTTCATTTTATAAGGAAAAGACTCCTCATCTCATAATCAATAGATGAATGGTAATACTTTAATTGCTAACTATTAAAGGTTAAAATAGGTAATTACAATTTACTTAAACAAAAATGAGAAAGGTATCGTATTCGACATTAATGTCATATTTGGGCAAGTTTATTGGAGAAAACTCTATATATAATTCCATGGAAGAGAAAAACTAAGTTTACTATAAGCCATTAAAGTTAAAGCCTCCATTAGACCACACAGTACTTCATCATATCCTAGAGGGGAAAGAGAAAGAGAACGAGGATTCAAGAAGCAAAAGGAGGAGGAGAGAAAAAGATTGATATAGTGATAATGTATATAACTTAAATTCACAAGGAATAAGAAGAACTATCTAAAAAATTTGGATTACACATAAAAGAGATCCGACATGAAACACTGAATATAACGTCTCCGGCCCAATGTGACAAAACCAACGTCATAAAACTACCATACAGAGTTTGTAATATATCAAAATTCAGACAATTTCTAATTAAGAACTTGCTGCTGAAACTATATATATAAACATTCATATGTATGATCGAAAGCTATGCACATACGTACAATATTCATGGCATAATAATAAATCCAACGACTGCCTCTTCCACATACAAGAAATGTACATCAACTGATACTGATCAATCCACACTTAATAATTATTAAATTAATAATCTACATCTCTCTCTACATTGAGATCTAGAAAGAGAAAAGGCAAAAAAGGGATGTGAATATATAACATATATATGTACAACCATTTACAGTAGTTTCTATGTATAGCTATATGAACAGTACGTACGAAGTCTATATAATCATGCACACACGACACTTATTAGCTAATTAAGTCTCACAAAAGACTGGATAAATCATAACAATAATCATCAACAGAAACTTGTTCTTCATCAATAAACAGAACATGTCCCTCATACTGATGATGATAGACAGTATATGAATCCATCTCCAATAGCCATGTCTCGATATTTCTATATTCTTCAGAAAAATCCATTTGATTTTGGCTTCCCATATTGGAAACATTATTACTATCCAACAAACTGAAAGATGGTTCTTGGAAATAAGCTTCAAATGGATGATGGTATACATCCTTCTAATGAATCTATGGATAATTCTGATGGGGTCCATCTCATTCAAAAGCGAAAGTAATAGGCATGTGCTTAAGGAAAATATTTGGCTCGAAGTTTCTTTGGTTTAGAAACCAACTCTGTTGAATTGTTAACATTGAACAAAAAGAAGGAAAAGTGTGTGCAAATTGTCAAATATAGTAGGCTTCAGAGAGTGAGGCTCTGGCTATAAAAGGAGAGCTTCGACTCTTATTTCTATACACGGACAAAGAGAAAGAAAGATTGAGATTTTACAGACAGGGTATAAGAAAATAGTTTGTGAGAAAACTAAAGAGTGCGCGATATTGTAGTGAGGTGAGTATATCAAAAGAGGGTTATTTCTTTTGAGTGTTGTAGTGGTCTTTGGAGTATTTTACTTAGACCTACAAAGTGTAAAGTTCCTTGCTATAGTGCTATTAGTTGCTCCTCTTGGGGCCGTGATTTTCCCTTATGCAAAAGGGTTTTCAACGTAAAAATCTTGGTGTCGTTGTCACTCTTTTATTCTTATTAATTTTTGTATCTCGGTTCTATGTTATTATTCCGCTTTTATTACCGTGAATATTTATTTTTGTAGAGGGTTTATTCCCAATAGCTGGTATCAGAGCACAAGTTCTGCTCGCTCACAGAAGCACTATTCACTGTCGGTAGTACTATCCTCGGTGAAAAATAACATGTCCGGAGTAAAGTACGAGGTAGAAAAATTCAACGAAGATAATGGTTTCTCAACATAGAAAAGAATGATGAGGGATATACTTATCCAACAAGGATTACACAAGGTATTAGATGTTGATGCCAAAAAGCCTAATACCATGGAAGCTGAGGACTGGGCGGACTTGGATGAAAGGGCTGCTAGTGCAATCAGGTTGCACTTATCGGATGATGTGGTAAATAACATCATTGATGAAGACACCACACGTGGCATTTTGACAAGGTTGGAAAGCCTATACATGTCCAAAACGCTGACAAATAAATTGTACCTGAAAAAGCAATTATACGTCCTACACATGGGTGAAGGTACTAATTGTTTGTCACATTTAAATGTGTTTAACAGACTAATCACACAGCTCGCCAACCTCGGAGTGAAAATCGAGGAAGAAGATAAATCCATCTTGCTATTAAACTCATTACCATCTTCGTGCGATAATTTGGCAACAACCATCCTGCACGGTAAGACTACATTTGAGTTGTAAGATGTCACGCAGGCTCTTCTACTCAACGAGAAGATGAGAAAGAAGCCTGCAAATCAAGGACATGCTCACATCACAGAAGATAGAGGTAGGAGTTATCAGAGGAGTTCGAGCAATTATGGTTGATTCGGAGCTCGTGGGAAGTCTAAGAAACAATCCAAATCAAGAGACAAAAATGGCTACAATTGTGATCAACCAGGTGACTTCAAAATAGATTGCCCAAAGCAAAAGAAGGGCAAAAATGAAAGCAGTATCCAGAAGAATGACGACAACATAACCTCCATGCTGCAAAATAATGAAAATGTTGTCCTCTTTATAAATGAGGTAGAGGAATGCATGCACTTGTCAGGTCCAGAGTCGGAATGGGTGGTTGATACAGCAGCATCTTACCATGCCACACCGGTAAGAGAAATATTTTGTAGATATGTAACAAGTGATTTTGGAACTGTGAGAATGGGTAACACGAGTTACTCAAATATCACGGGGATCGGTGACATTCATATCAAGACAAATGCCGGATGCACATTGGTTCTAAAGGACATGCGGCTTGTACCCGATTTACGAATGAACCTGATCTCGGGAATTCCTTTAGACTAGGATGGATACGAGAACTATTTTTCAAATCAAAAGTGGAGACTCACCAAGGGATCATTGGTAATTGCAAAGGGAGTTGCTCGTGGCACGTTGTACATGAAAAATGCAGAAATATTCCAAGGTGAATTGAACACGGCATAAAATGAGATTTTTGTAGATTTCTGGCACAAAAGAATGGGTCATATGAGCGAGAAAGGATTGCATATTCTTGTCAGGAAATCACTCGTTTATTATGCCAAAGGTACAACGGTAAAACTATGTGACTATTGTTTAGTTGGTAAGCAGCATAGAGTCTCAATTCAGACATCGTGTAAAAGAAAATTAAATATACTTGATTTGGTATATTCTAATATTTGTGGTCCAATAGAAATTGAATCGATGGGCGGTAATAAATATTTTGTTACTTTTATTGATGATGCTTCATGAAAATTATGGGTTTATATTTTGAAAACTAAAGATCAGGTGTTTTAAGTTTTCAAAAAGTTTCATGCTCTAGTGGAAAGGTAGATGGGTCAAAAGCTAAAGAGTTTCCAAAGTGACAATGGAGGTGAGTACACTTCAAGGGAATTTGTAGAGTATTGTTCAAGTCATGGGATCATACATGAAAAGAGAGTTCTTGGAACCCCACAGCATAATGGCGTATCCGAGATGATGAACCACACCATTGTTGAGAAGGTGAGAAGCATGCTCAGAATAGCTAAACTTCCTAAGTCATTCTGTGGTGAAGCAGTTCAGACAGCCTGTTAACTGATCAATAGGAGTCCATCAGTTCTGTTGGCATTTGACATCCTAAAAAGAGTTTGGACCAACAAGGAGGTGTCCTACTCGCATCTGAAGGTGTTCGGTTGTAGAGCTTTTGCACATGTACCAAAGGAGCATATAACAAAGCTGGATGCTAAATCTGTTACGTGCATATTCATTGGATATGGAAATGAAGAGTTCGAATACAAATTGTGGGATCCTATAAAGAAGAAGGTCATCAGAAGCAGAGATGTAGTCTTCCGAGAAAGTGAAGTTGGAATTGCTGCTGATATATGTCTTAGAAGGCCAAGAATTGTATAATTCCTAACCTTTTTACTATTCCTTCTACTTCTAACAATCCCACAAGTGCAGAAAGTAGGACCGACGAGGTTGCCGAGCATGGGGAGCAGCCTGATGAGGTTATTAAGCAGGGGGAGCAACTTGATGATGATGTCGAGCAAGTGGATTACCCTGTCATGAAGAAGAACAACCTCAACCTCTATGAAAATTAGAAAGGACAAGGGTAGAGTCATATTGGTACCCTTCCACAGAATATGTCCTCATCAGTGATGAAGGGGAGCCAGAAAGTCTTAAAGGGGTGTTGTCCCATCCAGAAAACAACTAGTGGATGAAAGCCATGCAATAAGAGATGGAATCTCTACCAAAAAATGGCACGTAAAAGCTGGTTGAACTTCCAAAGAATAAAAGACCACTCAAATGTAAGTGGGTCTTTAAACTCAAGAAAGATGGAAATGGCAAGTTGGTCAGATACAAAGCTCGATTGGTGGTTAAAGGCTTCGAGCAAAAGAAAGGTATTGATTTTGATGAAAGTTTCTCACATGTTGTCAAAATGACTTCTATTAGAACAATTTTGAGCTTTGCAGCTAGCCTATATCTTGTAGTGGAGCAGTTAGATGTGAAAACTTCATTTCTTCATGGATATTTGGAAGAGGAGATTTACATGAAGTAGCTAGAAGGATTTGAAGTAGCTAGAAAGAAACACATGATGTGCAAATTGAATAAGAGTCCTTATGAATTAAAACAGGCACCAAGGCAGTGGTACATGAAGTTTGACTCATTCATGAAAATGCAAACATACATAAAGACCTATTGTGATCCATATGTATATTTCAAAAGATTTTCTGATAATAACTTTATTATATTATTGTTGTATGTGGATGACATGTTGATTGTGGGATAAGATAAGGAGTTGATTTCAATGTTGAAGAGAGATTTGTCCATGTCATTTAATATGAAGGACTTGGGCCCAACACAACAAATTCTAGGAATAAAGATAGTTCGAGGGCAAACAAGCAGAAAGTTGTGGCTATCTCAGGAGAAGTATATTGAACGTGTACTGGAACGCTTCAACATGAAAAGTGCTAAGCCAGTCAGCACACCTCTTGCTAGTCATATTAAATTGAGCAAGAAGATGTGTCCTACTACGGTGGAGGAGAAAGGGAACGTGGCTAAAGTTCCTTATTCTTTAGAAGTCGAAAGCTTGATGTATGTAGTGGTATGCACTAGACCTAATATTGCTCATGCAGTTGGTTTGTTAGTAGATTCCTTGAAAATCCTGGAAATGAACTTTTGGGAAGCAATCAAGTGGATACTCAGGTACCTAAGAGGTACTTTAGGAGATTTCTTGTGTTTTGGAGGATCTGATCCAATCTTGAAGGCGTACACGGATGATGATATGGAAGTTGATATTGATAATCATAAATCAACTACAGGATACCTGTTCATATTTTTATGGGGAGCTATATGATGGCAGTCAAAGTTGCAGAAGTGTGTTGCACTCTGTACAACTGAAGCCNCAAACATACATAAAGACCTATTGTGATCCATATGTATATTTCAAAAGATTTTCTGATAATAACTTTATTATATTATTGTTGTATGTGGATGACATGTTGATTGNAAAACAGGCACCAAGGCAGTGGTACATGAAGTTTGACTCATTCATGAAAATGCAAACATACATAAAGACCTATTGTGATCCATATGTATATTTCAAAAGATTTTCTGATAATAACTTTATTATATTATTGTTGTATGTGGATGACATGTTGATTGTGGGATAAGATAAGGAGTTGATTTCAATGTTGAAGAGAGATTTGTCCATGTCATTTAATATGAAGGACTTGGGCCCAACACAACAAATTCTAGGAATAAAGATAGTTCGAGGGCAAACAAGCAGAAAGTTGTGGCTATCTCAGGAGAAGTATATTGAACGTGTACTGGAACGCTTCAACATGAAAAGTGCTAAGCCAGTCAGCACACCTCTTGCTAGTCATATGAAGTTGAGCAAGAAGATGTGTCCTACTACAGTGGAGGTGAAAGGGAGCGTGGCTAAATTCCTTATTCTTCAGCAGTCGGAAGCTTGATGTATGCAATGGTATGCACCAGACCTAATATTGCTCATGTAGTTGGTGTTGTTAGTAAATTCCTTGAAAATCCTGGAAATGAACTTTTGGGAAGCAATCAAGTGGATACTCAGGTACCTAAGAGGTACTTTAGGAGATTTCTTGTGTTTTGGAGGATCTGATCCAATCTTGAAGGGCTACACGGATGCTGATATGGCAGTTGATATTGACAATCGTAAATCAACTATAGGATACCTGTTCATATTTTTATGGGGAGCTATATCATGGCAGTCAAAGTTGCAGAAGTGTGTTGCACTCTGTACAACTGAAGCAAAGTATATTGCCTCTATTGAAGCTGGCAAGGAGATAGTTTGGCTGAAATGGTTCCTTTGAGAGCTTGGACTACATCAAAACAAGTATGTTGTCTATTGTGACAGTCAAAGTGTAATAAACCTGAGCAAAAATACTATGTATCATGCAAGGACGAAGCATATTGATGTGAGATATCAATGAATTCGAGAAAGTATAGAGGATGGATCTATATAGGTCAAGAAGATCCATACAATTGTGAATCCTTCAGATATGCTGACCAAGATGGTACTAAGAGAAAAGTTCGAGCAATGCAAAGAACTTGTCGGCATGCACACAAACTAGAATAAAGTGCTACCTCCTCTAGATGAATGATAATGGAGGGAGAGATTGATGGGGTCCATCTCATTCAAAAGCCAAAGTAATAGGCATGTGCCTAAGGAAAATATTCAGTTGAGAGTTTCTTTGGTTTGGCAGCCAACTTTGTTGAATTGTTAACATTGAAGAAAAGGAAGGAAAAGTGTATGCAAATTGTCAAATATAGTAGGCTACAGAGAGTGAGGCTCTGGCTATAAAAGGAGAGCTCCGGCTCTCATTTCTACACACAAACAAACAGTAAGTTATTATTCCGCTTTTATTACCATGAATATTATTTTTGTATAGGGATTATTGCCAACAAATTCCTGGCTATATTTTTTCTGGTGGATACCACCAGAATCTCGAGGACTCTTGGCCTCCCTATCCTGTCTCCTGGCCCTGCAAACCCTCCAATCTCCATGTGATTTCTACCACCTACTGGTATGGCGTATCATTCTCCAACTATCGAGCCATGCTGAATCTAGTACTATAGTTGAGCCCCTTGATAAATCGACGGACTCGATCTCTAATTGTGTAAACCAAGGCAGGTGCATATCTAGACAACTGACTAAACTTCAGAGAATACTCTGATACGATCATAGAACCCTCGCGCAACTGCTCAAACTACTCGCGGCATGTATCCCAAAGTCTCCGGGGAACAAACTCTCAATAACATCTCTAAAATTGAGCCCATATGAGTGAAGCTACCTCGGTTGGGCTACCCTCCTCCCAAGCCCGCCACGACTAATATCCTAGTCCCGATCGCTGGAAATAAGTGAAAAAACCCCGCTCGTCTTCACTATACCCATGTTTTGGAGAATATAGTGGCACTTCTCCAGAAAGCCTTGTGCGTCCTCTGTAGCTAGGCCACTGAAAAAAGAAAGATGGGTTTTTTTGTATCACTCGAGCCTGCACTACTCCTCCTTAGAAGTTGATACCCTAACCTCGGCCTGAACTGGGACAACCAGCTACACTGGTATAACCTATGGGACCTTGTCAACATGGAATCACTGCTCTCGGGTATGGGCCGCGGGAGTTTGCACTCATACCCCAGCCAAAAATGTTGCCGTTGCAAGTGGAATCAACCCTGCCAGAGCTAGATTACCAAATATGCTCAAGAACTGGGCGAGAGTCTCCTGAAGTGCAGGGGTAGCAACAAGTGCCGCAAGTGCCTACCTCCCAACTGGAGCTACCGGTGGCTCCTCTGTCGTAGCTCGTGTAGCTGCTCTGGCTACACTACATGCCCCTCCTTTTCCTCTCCCGGACCCTGATCCCTTCCCCAGCCCCGGCCTCTCGCGACTCTATTAGGGGGCGCGGGTATCTAATCGTTGGATCCAGCGGTGCATGTCCTCACTATCTGTGAGAGAATAGAAAGACATAGATTGCAAAATCTAAAGTCAACAAATTCGCATGATAAGGGATCAAATAAGTGAAGTTTCCTAACATTTCTATAGCCTAGCGAAGATAAGTACAAAAGTTTTTGTACCGATCCGTGACATTCTACTAAACCTGCTTTTGACACGTAAAACCTATGTACCTAGGGCTCTGATACCAACTTGTCACTGGCGAAATTTCCCTCTATAGGATGTCGTGATGGAACCTAGTCTCTAAGAGTAGGTAAGCCTAACATTCAGGCAGAATGTAACTGAGAAAATGATAAAAACTTTCAAATAACTTAACAACTAACATAAAAGAACTCTGCAACTCAACAGAACAAAACTCCCAAAATCCGGTGATACCAAGTCCCAAGCTCTACAAGAGTATACTAAACATCCCTATACAACATTATCTATAAAAAGGGAAAAAGAAATAGAACTCGATAGAGGGTGACTCCGAGGCCTGCGGACACCGGCAGGTATACCTAGAAGTCTCCATATCCGAACTCTACTCATCGGTGCCTAGGCCGGTAAGGTTACCTGGATCTACATAAAAAGATGTGCAAAAGTGTAGCATAAGTACACTACAATGGTACCCAGTAAGTGCCAAGCCTAACCTCGGTAGAGTAGTGATTAGGTTCGGTCAACACCCTACTAGAATAAATAATAAAATTGAACAGGTATATGATAGTGTGATAATGATAAGCAACAGAAATGAAACAATATAGAAAATATACCAAGAATAGATACACTGAACTAAGGCAATTAAGGCATCGCGAAAGTGAACAATGAATAATATGCCAAAGAAACAAAGAAACCAAAACACAAGTGATATAATTGAATGGTATTAGCAAGAATCACTACCGAGGTACTGCCTTACACTCTCATATCAAAAAACAAATCACAATCATTCCTTATATCACCGCGGGACCTTGCATTTTAATTTTGAAAATCATGATTTTCGAAATAGCTTCCCCTGTTTTAGCCCACCTTATTGCACCGCGTGGCTTTAAGTAGTTCCCCTACTACCAACAAGCGTATAAAGACCACCTTATCTCACCGCATGCGTTTCGACCCCAATCCTTAAATCACCAAATGCGTATCAATATCACAACATATAACTTTTTGGTGGACACCACTATATCCACCAGAATCTCAAGGACGCTTCGCCTCTCTGTCCTGTCTCCTGGCCTTGCAAACCCTCCAATCTCCATGTGATTTCTACCACCTGCTGGTACGAAGTATCAGTATCAAACTATCGAGCCATGCTGAATCTAATACCATAGTTGAGCCCCTTGATAAATCGACGGATTCGATCTCTAATTTTGTAAATCAAGGCAGGTGCATATCTGGACAACTCACTAAACTTCAGAGCATACTCTGATACGATCATAGAACCCTGGCGCAACTGCTCAAACTGCTCGCGCCATGTATCCCAAAGGCTCCGGGGAACAAAATCTCAATAACATCTTTAAAAATTGAGCCCATGTGAGTGAAGCTGCCTCGGTTGGGCTACCCTCATCCCAAGCCCGCCATGACTAGTATGCTAGTCCCGATAGCTGGAAAGAAGTGAAAGAACCCCCGCTCGTCTTTACTATACCCATGTTATGGAGAATACAGTGGCACGTTTCCAGAAAGCCTTGTGCGTCCTCTGTAGCTAGGCCACTGAAAGAAGGAGGTTGGTATTCTTTGTACCACTCGAGCATAAGCTACTCCTCCTTAGAAGTGGATGCCCTAACCTCGGCCTGAACTAGGACAACCAGCTTCATTGTTATAACCTATAGGACTTGCTAATCATGGAATCATTGCTCTGTGGTACGGCTGCTAGAGTTTGCGCTCCTACCCCAGCCTGAGATGTTGCCGTTGCAAGTGGAAGCAACCTCGCCTGAGCTAGAATACCAAATATGCTCAAGAACTGGGCGAGCGTCTCCTGAAGTGCAGGGGTAGAAACAAGCGCCGCAAGTTCCTATCTCCCAACTGGAGCTATCGGTGGCTCCTCTGTCGTAGCTCGTGCAGCTGCTCTAGCTACACTAAATGCCCCTCCTTGTCCTCTCCCGGACCCTGACCCCAGTCCCAGCCTCGGCCTCTCGCGGCTCTATCAGGTGGCGCAGTTATCTGATCGTCGGATCCAGTGGTGCATGTCCTCACCATCTATGGGAGAATAGAAAGACATCGATTTAGAAATCTATTTGATAAAGGATCAAATAAGTGAAGTTTCCTAATAGTTCCATAGCCTCTCGAAGATATGTGCAAAAGTTTCTGTACCGATCCGTGAGATTCTACTAATCCTGCTTTTGACATGTAAAACCTATGTACCTAGGGCTCTGATACCAACTTCTCACTGACCGAATTTCCCTCGGTAGGATGTCGTGATGTAACCTAGTCTCGAACAGTAGGTAAGCCTAACATTCAGGCAGAATTTAACTGAGAAAATGATAAAAACATTCAAATAACTCAACAACTAATAATAAAGAACTCTGCAACTCAACAGAACAAAACTCCTAAAATCCGGTGATACCAAGTCCCAAGCTCTACAAGAGTATACTAAAGATCCTTATACAACATTATCTATAAAAGGAAAATGAAATAGAACTAGATAGAGGGTGACTCCTAGGCCCGTGGACGCCAGCAGGTATACCTTGAAGTCTCCATAGCGAAAGTCTACTCACCGGTGCCTAGGGTGGTAAGGTTACCTGGATCTGCATAAAAAGATGTGCAATACACTACAATGGTACCCAGTAAGTGCCAAGCCTAACCTCGGTAGAGTAGTGATGAGGTGAGGTCAACACCCTACTGGAATAAATAAGATAATTGAACAGGTATATGATAGTGTGATAGTGATAAACAACAGAAATGAAACAATGAAGAAAATATACCAAGAATAGATACACTGAACTAAGGCAATTAAGGCATCACAAAAGTAAACAATGAATAATATGCCAAGGAAACAAAGCAACCAAATCACAAGTGATATAATTTAATGGTATTAGCAAGCATCACTACCGAGGTACTGCGTCACCGTCTCATATCACAAAACAAATAATAATCATTCCTTATATCACCGCGGGAGCCTTGCATTTAGTTTTAAAAATCATTTTTTTCGAAATATCTTCGCGTGTTTTAGCCCACCTTATCACACCGCGTGGCTTAAAGTAGTTCCCCTACTACCAACAAGCATATCAAGACCACCTTATCTCACCGCATGTGTTTCGACCCCAATCCTCAAACCACCACATGCGTATCAATATCACAACATAGATCTTTCTGTTGGACACCACTATATCCACCAAAATCTCGAGGACTCTTGGCCTCCCTGTCTTGTCTCCTGGCCTTGCAAACCCTCCAATCTCTATGTGATTTCTACCACCTGCTGGTATGGAGTATCTGTCTCCAGCTATCGAGCCATGCTGAATCTAATACCATAGTTGAGCCCCTTGATAAATCATCGGACTTGATCGCTAATTGTATTAATCAAGGAAGGTGCATATATGGACAACTCACTAAACTTCAGAGCATACTCTGATACGATCATAGAAGCATGGCGCAACTGCTCAAACTGCTCGGGCCATGTATCCCAAAGGCTCCGGGGAACAAAATCTTAATAACATCTCTAAATATTGAGCCCATGTGAGTGAAGCTACCTCGGTTGGGCTACCCTCATCCCAAGCCCGCCACGACTAGTATGCTAGTCTCGATAGCTGGAAAGACGTAAAAGAACCCCCGCTCATCTTCACTATACCCATGTTATGGAGAATATAGTGGCACTTTTCCAGAAAGCCTTGTGCGTCCTCTGTAGCTAGGCCACTGAAAGAAGGAGGTTGGTATTCTTTGAACCACTCGAGCCTAAGCTATTCCTCCTTAGAGGTTGATGCCCTAACCTCGGCCTGAACTGGGACAACCAGCTGCACTGGTATAACCCATGGGACCTGCTCAACATGGAATCACTGCTCTAGGGTACAGCCCGCGAGAGTTTGCGCTCCTACCCCAGCCTGAGATGTTGCCGTTGCAAGTGACATCAACCTCGCCTGAGCTAGATTACCAAATATGCTCAAGAACTGGGCGAGCATCTCCTGAAGTGCAGGGGTAGCAATAAGCACCGCAAGTGCCTACTTCCCAACTAGAGCTACCAGTGGCTCCTTTATCGTAGCTCGTGCAGCTGCTCTAGCTACACTACATGCCTCTCCTTGTCCTGTCCCGGACCCTGACCCCAGCCCTAGCTTCGGCCTCTCGTGGCTCTATCAGGTGGCGTAGTTATCTGATCGTCGGATCCAGCGGTGCATGTCCTCACCATCTATGAGAGAATACAACGACATAGATTTAGAAATCCAAAGTCAACAAATTGATATGATAAGGGATCAAATAAATGAAGTTTCCTAATAGTTCCATAGCCTCTCGAAGATAAGTACAAAAGTTTCTGCACCGATCCGTGAGATTCTACTAATCCTGCTTTTGACACGTAAAACCTATGTACCTAGGGCTCTGATACCAACTTTTCACTGACCGTATTTCCCTCGGTAGGATAACGCGATGTAACCTAGTCTCTAAGAGTAGGTAAGCCAAACATTCAGGCAGAATTTAACAGAGAAAATGATTAAAACTTTCAAATAAGTCAACAACTAACAATAAAGAACTCTGCAACACAACAGATTAAAACTCCCAAAATCCGGTGATACCAAGTCCTAAGATCTACAAGAGTATACTAAACATCCATATACAACATTATCTATAAAAAGGGAAAATGAAATAGAACTAGATAGAGGGTGACTCCGAGGCCCGCGGACGCCAGCAGGTATACCATGAAGTCTCCATATCTGAACTCTACTCACCGGTGCCTAGGCTAGTAAGGTTACCTGGATCTGCATAACAAGATGTACAAAAGTGTAGCATAAGTACACTACAACGGTACCCAATAAGTGCCAAGCCTAACCTCGGTAGAGTAGTGATTAGGTCCGGTCAACATCCTACTAGAATAAATAAGAAAATTGAAGAGGTATATGATAGTGTGATAATGATAAACAACAGAAATGAAACAATGAAGAAAATATACCAAGAATAGATACACTGAACTAAGGCAATTAAGGCATCACGAAAGTAAACAAAGAATAATATGCCAAGGAAACAAAGCAACCAAAACACAAGTGATATAATTGAATTGTATTAGAAAGCATCACTACCAAGGTACTGCCTCACAGTCTCATATCACAAAACAAATAACAATCAATCCTTATATCACCCCGGGAGATTTGCCTTTAGTTTTGAAAATCATTTTTTCGAAATAGCTTCGTGTGTTTTAGCCCACCTTATCACACCGCGTGTCTTCAGGTAGTTCCCCTACTACGAACAAGCGTATCAAGACCACCTTATCTCACCGCATGCGTTTCGACCCCAATCCTTAAACCACCACATGCGTATCAATATCACAATATATAACTTTCTGGTGGACACCACTATATCCATCAGAATCTCGAGGACTCTTGGCCTCCCTGCCCTGTCTCCTGGCCTTGCAAAACCTCCAATCGCTATGTGATTTCTGACACCTCCTGGTATGGAGTATCAGCCTCCAACTATCAAGCCATGCTGAATCTAATACCATAGTTGAGCCCCTTGATAAATCGATGAACACGATCTCTAATTGTGTAAATCAAGACAGGTGCATATCTGGACAACTCACTAAACTTCATAGCATACTCTGATACGAACATAAAACCCTGGCGCAACTGCTCAAACTGCTCGCGCCATGTCTCCCAAAGGCTCCGCGGAACAAAATCTCAATAACATCTCTAAAAATTGAGCCCATATGAGTGAAGCTGCCTCGGTTGGGCTACCCTCCTCCCATGCCCGACACGACTTGTATGCTAGTCCCGATAGCTGGAAAGAAGTGAAAGAACCCCCGCTCGTCTTCACTATACCCATGTTATGAAGAATACAGTGGCACTTTTCCAGAAAGCCTTGTACGTCCTCTGTAGCTAGGACACTGAAAGAAGGAGGTTGGTATTCATTGTACCACTCGAGCTTAAGCTACTCCTCCTTAGAAGTTGATGCCCTAACCTCGGCCTGAACTGGGACAACCAGCTTCACTGGTATAACCTACGGGACCTGCTCAACATGGAATCACTGCTCTGGGGTATAGGCCGCTGGAGTTTGCACTCCTACCCCAGCTTGAGATGTTGCCGTTGCAAGTGGAATCAACCCCGCCTGAGCTAAATTACCAAATATGCTCAAGAACTGGGTGAGCGTCTCCTGAAGTGCAGGGGTAGAAACAAGCGCCGCAAGTGCCTACCTCCCAACTAGAGCTACCGGTGGCTCCTCTGTCGTAGCTCGTGCAGCTGCTCTAGCTACACTACATGCCCCTCCTTGTCCTCTCCTGGACCTTGACCCCGGCCCCAGCCTCGGCCTCTCGCAGTTCTCTCTGGTTGCGCGGGTATCTGATCGTCAGATCCAGCGGTGCATGTCCACACCATGTGTGAGAGAATAGAGAGACATAGATTTAGAAATCCAAAGTCAACAAATTGATATGATAAGGGATCAAATAAATGAAGTTTCCTAATAGTTCCATAGCCTCTCGAAGATAAGTACAAAAGTTTCTGCACCGATCCGTGAGATTCTACTAATCCTGCTTTTGACACGTAAAACCTATGTACCTAGGGCTCTGATACCAACTTTTCACTGACCGTATTTCCCTCGGTAGGATAACGCGATGTAACCTAGTCTCTAAGAGTAGGTAAGCCAAACATTCAGGCAGAATTTAACAGAGAAAATGATTAAAACTTTCAAATAAGTCAACAACTAACAATAAAGAACTCTGCAACACAACAGATTAAAACTCCCAAAATCCGGTGATACCAAGTCCTAAGATCTACAAGAGTATACTAAACATCCATATACAACATTATCTATAAAAAGGGAAAATGAAATAGAACTAGATAGAGGGTGACTCCGAGGCCCGCGGACGCCAGCAGGTATACCATGAAGTCTCCATATCTGAACTCTACTCACCGGTGCCTAGGCTAGTAAGGTTACCTGGATCTGCATAACAAGATGTACAAAAGTGTAGCATAAGTACACTACAACGGTACCCAATAAGTGCCAAGCCTAACCTCGGTAGAGTAGTGATTAGGTCCGGTCAACATCCTACTAGAATAAATAAGAAAATTGAAGAGGTATATGATAGTGTGATAATGATAAACAACAGAAATGAAACAATGAAGAAAATATACCAAGAATAGATACACTGAACTAAGGCAATTAAGGCATCACGAAAGTAAACAAAGAATAATATGCCAAGGAAACAAAGCAACCAAAACACAAGTGATATAATTGAATTGTATTAGAAAGCATCACTACCAAGGTACTGCCTCACAGTCTCATATCACAAAACAAATAACAATCAATCCTTATATCACCCCGGGAGATTTGCCTTTAGTTTTGAAAATCATTTTTTCGAAATAGCTTCGTGTGTTTTAGCCCACCTTATCACACCGCGTGTCTTCAGGTAGTTCCCCTACTACGAACAAGCGTATCAAGACCACCTTATCTCACCGCATGCGTTTCGACCCCAATCCTTAAACCACCACATGCGTATCAATATCACAATATATAACTTTCTGGTGGACACCACTATATCCATCAGAATCTCGAGGACTCTTGGCCTCCCTGCCCTGTCTCCTGGCCTTGCAAAACCTCCAATCGCTATGTGATTTCTGACACCTCCTGGTATGGAGTATCAGCCTCCAACTATCAAGCCATGCTGAATCTAATACCATAGTTGATCCCCTTGATAAATCGATGAACACGATCTCTAATTGTGTAAATCAAGACAGGTGCATATCTGGACAACTCACTAAACTTCATAGCATACTCTGATACGAACATAAAACCCTGGCGCAACTGCTCAAACTGCTCGCGCCATGTCTCCCAAAGGCTCCGCGGAACAAAATCTCAATAACATCTCTAAAAATTGAGCCCATATGAGTGAAGCTGCCTCGGTTGGGCTACCCTCCTCCCATGCCCGACACGACTTGTATGCTAGTCCCGATAGCTGGAAAGAAGTGAAAGAACCCCCACTCGTCTTCACTATACCCATGTTATGAAGAATACAGTGGCACTTTTCCAGAAAGCCTTGTACGTCCTCTGTAGCTAGGACACTGAAAGAAGGAGGTTGGTATTCATTGTACCACTCGAGCTTAAGCTACTCCTCCTTAGAAGTTGATGCCCTAACCTCGGCCTGAACTGGGACAACCAGCTTCACTGGTATAACCTACGGGACCTGCTCAACATGGAATCACTGCTCTGGGGTATAGGCCGCTGGAGTTTGCACTCCTACCCCAGCTTGAGATGTTGCCGTTGCAAGTGGAATCAACCCCGCCTGAGCTAAATTACCAAATATGCTCAAGAACTGGGTGAGCGTCTCTTGAAGTGCAGGGGTAGAAACAAGCGCCGCAAGTGCCTACCTCCCAACTAGAGCTACCGGTGGCTCCTCTGTCGTAGCTCGTGCACCTGCTCTAGCTACACTACATGCCCCTCCTTGTCCTCTCCTGGACCTTGACCCCGGCCCCAGCCTCGGCCTCTCGCAGTTCTATCTGGTTGCGCAGGTATCTGATCGTCAGATCCAGCGGTGCATGTCCACACCATGTGTGAGAGAATAGAGAGACATAGATTTAGAAATCTAAAGTCAACAAATTGGCATGATAAGGGTCAAATAAGTAACGTTTCCTAATAGTTCCATAACCTCTCGAAGATAAGTATGAAAGTTTCTGTACCGATCCATGAGATTCTACTAATCCTGCTTTTGACACGTAAAACCTATGTACCCAGGGCTCTGATACCAACTTGTCACAGACCGAATTTCCCTCTATAGGATGTCGTGATAGAACCTAGTCTCTAAGAGTAGGTAAGCCTAACATTCAGGTCGAGGTTAGGGCATCAACTTCTAAGGAGGAGTAGCTTAGGTATGAGTGGTACAAAGAATACCAACCTCCTTCTTTCAGTGGCCTAGCTACAGAGGACGTACAAGGCTTTCTGGAAAAGTGCCACTCGGTAGAGTAGTGATGAGGTTAGGTCAACACCCTACTAGAATAAATACGAAAATTGAACAGGTATATGATAGTGTGATAATGATCTACAACAGAAATGAAACAATGAAGAAAATATACCAAGAATAGATACACCGAACTAAGGCAATTAAGGCATCACGAAAGTAAACAAGGAATAATATGCCAAGGAAACAAAGCAACCAAAACACAAGTGATATAATTGAATGGTATTAGCAAGTATCACTACCGAGGTACTGCCTCACAATCTCATATCACAAAACAAATCACAATCATTCCTTATATCACCACGGGAGCCTTGCATTTAGTTTTGAAATTTATTTTTTTCGAAATAGCTTCCCGTGTTTTACCCCACCTCGTCACACCATGTGGCTTCAAGTAGTTCCCCTTCTAGAAACAAGCGTATCAAGACCACCTTATCTCACCGCATGCGTTTCGACCTTAATCCTTAAACCACCGCATGTGTATCAATATCACAACATATCACAAATCTCACCTCAAGTGCCCAATATCACAAATTTCCAAAGAAGTCAACGATAATAGTGTTTCCACAATAAATAGCTCATGGATAAACCACATTATGCACACGAGTCTCAACAATAGCAACCGAAAGTGAATAACTCCACAAGAATGGTATTTCAACAATTTATAACTTTACTTCAATGTGAATTATGGCCTTTATAACTCAATACCAAATTCAATAATAAGATATTCCAAGAAATAGCAACTTTAAGTAAGGGACTAATTAGTTAAATAATGAATACGGAATAGAGATGACAATAACTTCAACTAAACATGTAAAGACAATTAGCAAGTAAGAGTTAAGACAAGTATAAACGATGACAAGTAAAGCATGTGAAGATAAATTAAAGATGATGAATATAACATATTATGGCAACTCAACTAAAGGCATGAAAGGAATCTACATAGCTAAAACTGGTGAATTACAACATTTAACCCGTGTACACACTTGTCACCTTGAGTACACGACTTCCACATATCACAATTAACACAAAACCACACCAATCCCATGGGGTAATTCCCCCATAAAAAGTTAGGCAAGTCACTTACCTCAAAACATGCTAACTCAACCCACTAGTAAGCCTTTCCCGCGATTATCCAACTCCGAAAGGCTCAAATCTAGCCAAAAACACTTCATACCTTAAATTCAAACTATAAAAAGCTATTTCGGGCAATAAAGTTGCAATCTATAAAACGATACGCAAAATCAACTCAAAAGGTCAACCCTGAACTCGCATCTCAGAACCCGACCAAACGTAAAAAAGCCAAACACAGATTCGATAATAAGTCCATCCATACAAGAATTACTAAAAAGGGGAAACAAGGCTTAATTACACGAAATGACCGGCATGGTCGTTACATTTTCCCCCTTTTAAAACAAACATTCTTCCTCAAACATGCATAGAGACATACAGGAAGTGAAATAAAGCTGAGGATAATGACTCTGCATGTCATGCTCGGTCGCCCAAGTCACCTCCTCGATCGGTTGACCTCACCACTGTACTTTCACTTAAGCAATGTTCTTTGAGCTCAAATTCTTTCTATCCCGGATAGCCACCGACTCCTCAACATAAGTTAAATCCTTGTCCAATTAGACTAAGCTGAAATCTAATAAATATGATGGATAACTATATTACTTCTGGGGCATGGAAACATAGAACACAGGGTGAACTACTGATAAGCTGGGTGGAACTGCAAGTCTGTAAGCCACCTCATATACTCTCTACTCTCTCAAGGATCTCAAAAAAGGCTGATACAGCGAGGGCTCAACTTGCCCTTCTTTCCGAACCTCATAACACTCGTCATGGGTAAAACTGTGAGTAAAGCCCTCTCACCTGCCATGAGTGCTACATTACGAGCCCTCTTATCAGTATAACTCTTCTGCTTGAACTGCACCGTGAGAAGCCAATCCTGAATCATCTTCATCCTCTCCAAAGAATCTCAAACCAAATTAATGCCTAACAACATAGCCTCCCCAGGCTCAATCCCATATAAGGCCTCATAAAGAGCCATCTAGGTGCTAGACTGATAGCTATTGTTGTAGGCGAACTCTGTGAGCGGTACAACTGATCACATGCACCCCCAAAATCAATACCACATGCATGTAGCATGTCCTCCATGATCTGAATAGTGCGCTTGGACCACCCGTTCGTTTGGGGATGTAATGTCGTGCTCAACTTTATCCGTATGCCTAACTCACACTACACAAATATCCAAAAGTGAGATGTGAAAAGTATGTATTGATTGGAGATAATAGACGTCATTTGTGACATCTCGCATTTTCATACGTTAAAGTTTCGTCCTAAGTTAATCGACGTAACCTCGTGGATGGGATTATCTTGAGATTATAAGCGTTTATGCTATTTATAACAAGCGATAAGTAAGTGCCGTGAAAGATAAAGGGTGAACGAATCCAATAAAATGAGTTTCGTTGAAGGTTGTCGGTATGGGATAAATACGATCCGAGCTATAATACCCGGTATTTATGGACTAGTGCCTTACAATGTACCATATGATCATGATAGTATGATGTATAAAGTGTATTAAAAATGAGTAGTATTTTAAGGAATTTGAGATAATTCTTTATTATGTGGGTAATTGGTTGATTATTGATTTATGGGAGATTAATTAATTAATTAAAGAATTAGTGATTAATAAATTAAGACTTGGATAAGTCCTAAAAGAGGTCCCAACGTGGCAGCCCATCTTTCCCTATTTAGTGACTCTTAAGACACACTTCAAGGTGGAAAAATACTGTGAACTAATGGCTCAGTCACCTTGCTAAAGTGAGGTCCACCCCTATAACAAAAATGCCTCAAACAATCACTTAAGGAGATGGATTAAGGGATTCAGTAACGGATGGGATATGGATTCTCAACAATTTCATATGAAGTTTAATAACGTGACATTTTCTGATTCAACAAGGATTCAATCAATAATTCAAGCTCATAGCAACGTGACATTGTTTTTTGGAAATTCTAAAGAAGCCTGGTATAATCTTTCTCAAAAATATCATACGGAGTTTTACCTACTCCGATCTTGCCATCACAAATTTTGTCACAATTGTCGTGTGCTAGAAGAGTTGTCGAGAGAACTGGCTCAGGTATGTTAAGGCTAAGCCCTTCCTTCATTTTGGCATGATCTCGTAATTACATGTATTTGATGACGTGGCATAAAGAGAAGTTCATACTCCTGAATTTATATACATTTTCCTAGTCTCATAAATTACAGTATTCTCCTTATCGGGACTTCATATTTAATTGAGTATTGCCTTCTTCCAGTCAAGAGAGCAGTTAGACTATATATACAGTATTATAGTATTTTCATTACCATCAAGCTATAATCGATGGGCAGCCCCCTATTGGGCAACCTCTGATCAGATGATAAGTTATATACCGAGCCTGTTGTGGCCGAGCGCCTATGAGCGATCCCAGTTGGCCGAGATACAGAGCCGAGTATGGCCGAGCGCCTATGCGCGAGCCTACTACAACAGAGTAGTTATATATATACCGAGTCTTATAGGGCCGGATAACTATTTTACTTACTACATTGAGAGAGTTGAGTCAGTATTAGTAGGTAAGCATATCTTCATATTATCTTTGACTCCCAGTTACTTTCAGTTATTATATTATCAGTTCAGTTTCAGCTTTCAGTTATTTTGTTGCCTTACATACTCGGTATATTACTTTGTACCGATGTCCCTTTCTCTGGGGACACTATATTGCATGCGTGAAGGTTCAGACAGACAGGCGGGTAGACCTCCTCAGTAGGTGTTGCACGAGTTTAGCTTTATCGGTAAGCTCGACGTCCTTCGGAATTGTCGGGTCTAGGCATTTTGTGTACATCTTCTGTATATAAGTATATAGGTTATGAGTAGGTCGGAGCCCAGTTCCGATCATGGTACATCCATCAATAGATGCTTGTAGACATTACCTGTCAGTTAGTGCAATATGTTGGGCTTGTAGGCCTTGTATGTATATTTTGTTTTTTTGTCAGCTGTAGTAGTCATGACGGCCTTGCCGGCCTAGATTTATATTGATATTTAGTCAGCATTGGTTTCCATTTAGTTTTATATTTTGCTTCGCAAATTGTATTACAATGTGGCCCATGGCTTTAGTACGACATTATATGTTCAGAGTCCCTTAGTCGCAAGTTGGTACGCAAGGATAGGTGAGGCACCGGGTGCTGGTCTTGCCCTCTCCCAGGTTTGGGGTGTGACAAAAGTGGTATCAGAGCAGTTCTATCCTAGGGAGTCTACAAGCCGGGTCTAGTAGGGTCTTGTTTATAGATGTGTTGTGCACCATATTATATAAGCAGGGGACTACAGGGCATTTAGGAGTTGGTTACCCTTCTATCAAGTCTAAATCGTGCTATAGAACTGAGTTGTAGGAAATTGGAGTTAAACTTACGTGTTGGCATTTGCATGCATAGATGACGGTGACTAGGAAGACTACGACTAGTCAGAGGAGAGATACAGCAGTAGGTGAGGGGACTAACAGGGTACCCCTAGTAGATGGGGCCCAATCGGAGGCCCAGGGAGACACCCCTACCCAACCATTACCGGCTCCTCCACCACATGAGGAGATTCCTAGGGAGACCGCACATCTTGTCCCCCCCTATCAGATCAGGACTCGAGGAGTGTAGTGCATTTGTTGACACAGTTGGTAGCTACCCAGCAACATGCTAGGGCACCCACTAGTGCAGGATATTCTGAGAGGTCTGGGAGTTCAAAGGTCCGAGAGTTTATTGCTTTGAGTCCCCCAGAATTCACGGGGACGGATCAGAGGGAGGACACACGGGATTTCATAGATCAGCTTCACATGATCTTTCAAGTTCTGCATGCCACGTAGAAAGAGCCAGTTGAGCGAGCAACTTTTCGACTTCGAGATATAGCCATCCTTTGGTACGAGGGATGGGAAAGGTCCAAGGGACGTGATGCACCTCCAGCTATTTGGGAAAGTCTTTCAGATGCATTCCTTGACCAGTACTTACCGCGGGAGATCCGACAGGCTCTAGTCGATTAGTTTCTAGTCCTCAAGTAAGGCAATATGAGTGTTTGAGAGTATAGTCTCCGTTTTGACTCATTGGCCAGATACGCACCATCCATAGTTACTACTATGCGGTACAGGATCCACAGGTTTATAGCAGGGTTAGCCCAAAGTTGACCAAGGCGTGTTCCACTTCTGCATTGCAGGATAGTATGGATATCTCCCAGATTTAGGCATTCGCCCCGAATATAGAAAGGGGTAGGCATCGGCAGCAGGGTACGGAGAGGACTGAGTCAGGACAGCATAAGAGGATGAGATTTGCCAGGTCTCAGGAGCAGTGTTAGGGTAGTTATAGGCCCCAGTACTTTGAACGGCCACCTAGGCCTCCGCCACCTCAGTTATAGGGTTAGAAGTATGATCACTATACTCAGTCGGGACCAGGTGAAAGCTCACGGGCATCGGGTTTGCAGCGACAACGAGGTTCAGGGCAGACATGGCCATTTCCTCCTTGGTGTGATATTTGTGATAGAGAACACTTGGCCCAATATCGAGCTAGTTCCGATGCTTGTTATACATGTGGACGTCCGGGGCATATGATGTGAGATTTCCCAAATAGAGATTCTGGGGATATGGCACGACCAGCAAATTCAGCAACAAGATCATCTATGTTCGTGCATACTTCAAGGCGCGAGTCTCAGTCTTCGGCTGGTAGAGGTCGAGGGAGAGGTAGAGGTTCTAGTTCAGGTAGTAATCAGAATTGTAGTTATGCTTTAGCGGGTCGGCAGGACTAGGAGTCTTTACTAGAAGTTGTGACAGGCATGTTAACCATTTTCTCTCAAGATGCTTATGACTTGATAGACCCAGGATCTACTTTATCGTTTATTACCCTATTTGTCGCGGGGATATTTGGTATAGTGCCTGAAATACTAAGTTATCCTTTTCCGGTAACTACACTGGTAGGAGAATTGATTTTTGCTAGACGAGTTTACCGAGGTTGTACGATAACAGTTTGTGGTCGTCAGACCTCAGCCGACCTAGTTGAGCTAGAGATGTTGGATTTTGATGCTATCATGGGCATGGACTGGTTGGCAGCTTGCTATGCCACAGTTGATTATCAAGCAAAGACAGCGAGATTTCATTTTCTTGGTGAGCCAGTCCTTGAATGGGTAGGTAATACAGCGACACTTAGAGGTAGGTTTATTTCCTATCTGAAGGCGAGGAAAATGATCGCAAAAGGGTGCATTTATCATATTGTGCGAGTTAAAGATGTAGATGCTGAGATACCTATACTTCAATCTATTCCAATAGTCAGAGAGTATGCAAATGTATTTCCAGATGAACTTCTAGGTATTCCTCCAGAGAGATAGATTGATTTTGGCATCGATTTGCTTTCGGGAACTCAACCAATATCCATCCCTCCAAATAGAATGGCACCTGCCGAATTGAAGGAGTTGAAGGAGCTGGTAAAATATTTGCTGGAGAAAAGTTTATCAGGCCCAGTACCCCACCTTGGGGTGCACCGATACTCTTTGTACGGAAAAAAGATGGCACGTTGAGGATGTGTATCGATTATAGGAAACTAAACAAGGTTACTATTAAGAATAAGTATCCACTTCCAAGGATAGATGACTTGTTTGACCAATTGCAGGGAGATAGATGCTTTTTAAAGATAGATTTGAGGTCGGGGTACCACCAGGTCAGAGTTTGGGAGAAAGATATTCCCAAGATAGGCTTCAGGACCCGATATGGCCACTGCGGGTTCCTTGTCATGTCCTTCAGGTTGACGAATGCACATGTCGTATTTATGGACTTAATGAATAGCCTATTCCGACCAGTTTTAGATCTGTTCGTGATAGTATTTATTGATGATATTTTGGTTTATTTACGTTCAGAGAATGAGCATGCGGACCACCTACGAGCGATACTCCAAACCCTCAGTGATTGTAAATTGTATGCTATGTTTTCTAAATGTAAGTTCTGGTTGAAGTCTGTAGCATTCTTGGAAAACATTATATCCGATGGCGGTATAAAGGTAGACACTCAGAAAATTGAGGCTGTGAAATCCTAGCCTAAACCTACCACTCCGATAGAGGTTTGTAGCTTTCTAGGCTTAGCAGGATACTACTGGAGGTTCATAGAGGGTTTTTCTTCCCTTTAGGCACCATTAACAAAGTTGACACAGAAAGCAACTAAGTTTCAGTGGACGGAGGCTTGCGAGAAGAGTTTCCAGGAGCTTATGAACAGGTTGACCTCACCGTCAGTTCTAACACTCCCAGAGGGTCCAGAAAGTTATGCCATGTATTGTGATGCCACAGGTGTTGGGTTAGGATGTGTCCCGATGCAACATGGGAACGTAATTGCGTGTGCTTCAAGGTAGTTAAGGAAGCACAAGCATAATTATCCGACCCAAGACCTCAAGTTAGCTACGGTTGTCTATGCACTTAAGATATGGCTGCATTATTTATATGGTGTTCATGTTGATGTATTCACAGATCATAAAAGCCTGCAATATATCTTCAAGACAAAATAATTGAATTTGCGATAGAGGCGATGGCTTGAGTTATTGAAAGATTACGATGTTAACATTCTCTACCATCCAGGAAAAGCCAATGTGGTAGCAGATGCCTTAAGTCATCGATATATGGGTAGCTTAGCACACGTAGAGGCCGAGAAAAGACCATTAACTAGAGAGATTCATCAATTGGCTTGTTTGGGGGTTCAGTTAGTAGACTCTGGCAATACTGGAGTTGTACTCCAAAGTACTGAAAAAATCATCCCTCATAGCCGAAATAAAGGAGAGGCAATACGAGGACCCCGAGTTGGTCGAGTTGAGAGAGCGAGCTCCGTAGCAGAAGAAGTCGTTGTTTGAGCTCAAAGGAGATGGGGTTCTTAGATACAAGGGTCGTTTGTGTGTTCCAGATGTGGCAGGGCTACGAGACAAGATTATGTCAGAGGCACATTATTCGTGGTACTCCATTCACCCTGGATCGACGAAGATGTATCATGACATTAAGGATGTGTACTGGAGGAACGATATGAAGAAGAACATTGCTGAGTTTGTTGCTCAGTGTCCTAGTTGCCAGCAGGCGAAGGTAGAGCACCAGAAGCCCGGAGGACTAATACAGACTATAGAGATCCCGGCGAAGAAATGGGAGGCGATAAACATGAACTTTATCACGGGTTTACCTCGTTTTCATCGTAAGTTCGTTTCCATATGGGTGATAGTTTATAGGCTAACGAAATCAGCTCATTTCCTACCGGTCAGATCTACATATACAACAGAAGACTATGCAAGGTTATATATTAAGGAGATAGTGCGGCTACACGGAGTACTAGTATCTATTATATCTGACTGTGGGGCCTAGTTTACAGCACATTTTTGGAGGTCATTACAGAGAGGTCTTGGGAATCAGGTGAATCTGAGCATAACTTTTCATCCACAGATTGATGGACAAGCTCAGCGCAAAATTCAGAGGCTCGAGGATTACGAGCATGTGTGTTGGATTTTAAAAGTAGTTGGGATGAACATTTACCTCTTATTAAATTGGCATAAAACAATAGTTACCACTCCAATATCCAGATGGCTCCGTATGAGGCTTTGTATGGGCGTAAGTGCAGATCTCCTATAGGGTGGTTTGATGTTAGAGAATCTGGGTTTCATGGGCCAGACCTAGTTCAGCAAGCCGTAGAGAAAGTAAAGCTTATCCGGGAGTGACTGTTGACAGCCCAGAGTCGTTGGAAGTCATATTCTGACGTGCGGCGATGAGACTAAGAGATCGGGGTTAATGACTGGGTATTTTTAAAGTGTCACATATGAAGGGCGTGATGAGGTTTGGAAATAAAGACAAGCTTAGCCCATGGTATATTGGGCCTTATATGATCATTCGGAGAGTGGTCCAAGTAGCTTATAAGTTGGAATTGCCATCGAAATTGGAGTCTGTCCATCCGGTTTTTCATGTATCTATGTTATGGAAGTGCATTGGCGATCCTACCCGGGTGGTGCCCACTGATGATGTACAGATTATGGAGGACTTGTCATACGAGGAAATTCCGGTTGCCATCCTAGACCGACAAATCAACAATCTACGGAATAAGGAGGTAGCCTCCGTGAAGGTTTTATGGAGAAGCAAGAATGTGGAGGAGATGACGTGGGAAGCGGAAGAAGAAATAAAGTCTAAATACCCCCACCTATTTCAAACTGAAGATATGGCTCGAGGTGGGATACCTCAGCACAGCTCTATTCAGGCTAGTAGGTCATCAGGTAAGCTCTTATTGTTGATTTTCAAAATTTATAATGGACAGCCGTGTGAAGCCAAGTGTTGCTATTTATAGACATTGGCCATGTGTGGCATGTATAGTATGTTTTATGGCTGCGTACATGTTGGTTTTAAACTAATGTACGAAAGAGATTCGGGTAAAATGTTCCCAAAGTCTGTAAGAATAAACATTCGAGGACGAATGTTTCTAAGGGGGGAAGAATGTTACATCTCACATTTTCATACATTACAGTTTCATCGTAGGTTAATCAAAGTAAGCTCGGGGATGGGATTATCTTGAGATTATAAATGTTTATGATATTTATAACAAGCGATAAGTAAGTGTCGTGAAAGATAAAGGGTGAACGAATCAAAGAAAATGAGTTTCGTTGAAGGTTGTCCATTTGGTATAAATACGGTTCAAGATATAATAAGGGTATTTATGGACTAGTGTCATACAAGGTACCATATGACCATGATAGTATGATGTATAAAGTGTATTAAAAATAAGTAGTATTTTAAGTAATTTGAGATAATTCTTAATTGTGTGGGTAATTGGTTGATTATTGATTAATGGTATATTAATTAATTAATTAAGGAATTAGTGATTAATAAATTAAGACTTGGATAACTCCCAAAAGAGGTCCCAACGTAGCAGCCCATCTTTCCCAATTTAGTGACTCCTAAGCCACACTTCAAGGTGACAAAATATTGAGAACTAATGTCTTAGTCATCTTGCCAAAGTGGGGTCCACCCCTATAACAAAAATGTCTCCAAAAATCACTTAAGGAGATGGATTAAGAGATTCAGTAACAGATGGGATTTGGATTCTAAACAATTTCATATGAAGCTTAGTAACGTGACATTTTCTGATTCAACAAGAATTCAATCAAGAATTCAGGACTTTAAGCTCACAGCAACGTTATAATCGATGGACAGGCCCCGATTGGGCAACCTTTGATCAAATGGTAAGTTATATACCAAGCTTGTTGTAGTAGAGCGCCTATGAGCGAGCCCAGTTGACCGAGATACAGAGGCTAGTATGGCCGAGCACCTATGAGCGAGCCGACTACGGCAAAGCCATTATATATATACCTAGCCTTATAGGTCCGGACAACTATTTTACTTATTATATTGAGAGAGTTGAGTCAGTATCAGCAGGTAAGCATATCTTCAGATTATCTTTGACTCCCAGTTACTTTCAGTTATTAAATTATCAATTCAGTTTCAGCTTTCAATTATTTAGTTGCCTTACATACTCGGTATATTATTTTGTACTGACGTACCTTTCTCTGGGGACGCTGCATTTATTGCGTGCCGGTTCAAATAGATAGGCGGGTCGATCTCCTCAGTAGGTGTTGCCCGAGTTCAGCTTTATCGGTAAGCTCCACGTCCTTCGGAGTTGCCGGGTCTAGGCGTTTTGTGTAAATCTTGTGTATATATGTATATAGGTTATGAGTAGGTCGAAGCCCTGTTCCGATCACAGTACATCCATCAGTAGAGGCTTGAAGACATAACCTGTCAGTTAGTGCAGTATGTTGGGCTTGTAGGCCTTGTATGTATATTTTGTTGGTTTGTCAGGTGTAGTAGTCATGACGGCCTTGCCGGCCTAGCTTTATATTGATGTTTAGTCAGCGTTGGTTTCCATTCAGTTTTATATTTTGCTTCGCAAATTGTCTTGCAATGTGGCCCATGGCCAAAGTATGACATTATATGTTCAAAGTCCCTTTGTCACAAGTAGGTATGCAAGGATAGGTGAGGCACCGGGTGCCGGTCTCGCCCCCTCCCAGGTTCGGGGAGTGACACCGTCACAACATGAAGATCAACAATCTTTCGAATATAAATTTGAGCCAGCTGCTCTGAAAAGTAGGTAGTCATGACCGGAATGAGGTGTGCAAACTTGGACAGTTTGGCCATAATAACCCAGACTACATCATATTTCTTCATGTTCCGTGGCAAGCCAACCCCAAAATCCATAGTAATGTGCTCCCACTTCCACTCCGGTATCTCTCATCTCTTTGTCAACCCTCCCAATTTTTGATGCTCATACTTCACCTCTGGACAATTCAAACACTAAGAGAAATAAGCAACAATATCTTTCTACATTCTCCACCACCAATAGAGCTATTTCAAGTCCCGGTACATCTTAGTGACGCTTGGGTGAATAGAATAGCATGATATGTGACCCTCCTCAAGGATAAAATCTCTCAACCCATCAATATTTGGAACAAAAATCCAACCTTGAAGCCGCATAACACCATTATTACCAATCTTAACCTCCTTAAAACCACCGTGCTGCACCGTGTTCCTCAACACCGTCAAGTGAGGGTCATCAAGCTGGCGAGCCTTGATACGCTTTGACAATGATGAATATGCCAAAACACAAGCAAGAACTCGGCTAGGCTCCGAAACATCTAATCTCACAAGTTGATTGGCCAATGCCTAAATATCCATGGCTAGTGGCCTCTCTACTACAGGTAAATATGCCAAACTGCCCATGCTCGTAGGCTTCCTACTCAATGCATCGGCCAACATATTAGCCTTTGCCGGTTGATAAAATATGGCAATATCATAGTCTTTCAACAACTCTAACCATCTCTGTTTCCGCAAATTAAGGACTTTCTACTTGAACAACTATTGGAGACTCCGATGGTCGGTATAGACCTCACATAGAACATCGTATAGATAATGCTTCCAAATCTTCAGTGCATGAACAGTGGCTGCCAACTCTAAATCATGCATATGGTAATTCTTTTCATGAACCTTCAACTGCCTAAACTGGTAGGCAATCACCTGACTGTCTTGCATCAACACCGTGCGAAGGCCAATACACGGTGTAAAATCCCGAACTTGTAGGCTACACCAATATTGGGGCTGTAATCAATGTAGTATAAAGTTTCTGAAAGCTCGCATCACAATCATCGGACCAACTTAAAGGAGAAACCTCTTGGGTCAATCTAGTTAAAGGAGTTGCAAGGGATGAAAAACCCTCCACGAAACGGCGATAATAACCTGCCAAACCCAAGCATCTCCGAATCTTTCTAGCTGAAGACGGTTTGGTCCAACTCTAAACTGCCTCAATCTTCTTTGGATCCATATTGATCCCCTCAGTTGATAACACGTGACCTGAGAACGCCAACTAAATCAAGCCAAAACTCACAGTGGGAGAATTTAGCATATAGCTTCTTCGCCCTCAAACTATGGAGCACTATCTTCAAGTGCTGCTTATGATCCTCACGACTGCAAGAATACACCAACATATCATCAATGAACACGATGACAAAAAAATAAAGATATGCTTGGAATACACAGTTCATCAAGTACATGGAAGTTTCTAGGGCATTGGTCAGCCCGAAGGACATTACCAACAACACATAGTGACCATATCGAGTTCCAAAAGCCGTATTCGGAATGTCTGAATCCCGTATCTTCAGCTGGTGATATCTTGACCTCAAGTTAATCTTCGAGAATGCCCGAGCACCCTGAAACGGATCAAACAAATCATCAATACATGATAGTTGCTACTTTTTCTTGACTGTAACTTTTTTCAGCTGCTTGTAATCAATACACATCCTCATAGAGCCATCCTTCTTTTTCATAAATAGAACTGGAACACCCCAAGGCGAGGCATTCGATCGGATGAAACCCATATCAAGCAACTCCTAAATTTGTTCCTTTAATTCATTCAGCTCTACCTGTTCCATGTGATATGGTAGAATAGAGATAGGCTGAGCGCCTGACACCAAGTTAATACCTAAATCGATGTCCCTATCATGAGAAGCACTTGAGGATTGTGGTCGATAGTTTGAGGGCGAAGAAGCTATATGCTAAATTCTCCCAGTCTGAGTTTTGGCTTAATTAGTTAGCGTTCTCGGGTAATGTGTTATCTAGTGAGGGGACCAAGGTGGATCCAAAGAAGATTGAGGCAGTTTAGAGTTGGACCAGACTGTCTTTAGCTAGAACGATTCAGAGCTTCTTTGGTTTGGCAGGTTATTATCGCCGTTTAGTGGAGGGTGTTTCATACGTCGCAACTCCTTTAAGAAGATTAACCCAAGAGGGTGCTCTTTTAAGATGGTCCGATGAGTTTGATGTGAGCTTTCAGAAGCTTTATACTGCATTGATTACAACCCCAATATTGGTGTAGCCTATAGGTTCGAGATCTTACACCGTGTATTGGCCTTCGTACGGTGTTGATGCAAGACGGTCAGGTGATTGCCTACTAGTTTAGGCAGCTGAAGGTTCATGAAAAGAATTACCATATGCATGGTTTAGAGTTGGCAGCCACTGTTCATGCACTGAAGATTTGGAAGCACTATCTATACGACGTTCTATGCGAGGTCTATACCGACCATCAGAGTCTCAAATAGAAAGACCTTAATTGGCGGCAACAGAGATGGTTAGAGTTGCTGAAAGACTATGATATTACCATATTTTATCAACCGGGGAAGGCCAATATGATAGCCGATGCATTGAGTAGGAAGGCTAAGATCATGGGCAGTTTGGCATATTTACCAGTAGCAGAGAGGCCACTAGCCATGGATATTCAGGCTTTGGCCAATCATCTTGTGATATTGGATGTTTCGGAGCCTATCCAAGTTTTACTTGTGTTGTGGCACAATCATCATTGTCAGAGCGTATCAAGTCTCGCCAGCTAGAGGACCCTCACTTGATGGTGTTGAGGGACACAGTGCAGAAGGGTAGTTCTAAGGAGGTTAAGATGGGTAATGATGGTGTTATGCCACTTCAAGGTTGGATTTTTGTTCCAAAGGTTGATGGGTTGAGAGATTTGATCCTCGAGGAGGGTCACATCTCGTGCTATTCCATACACCCAAGCGTCACTAAGATGTACGGGACTTGAAATAGCACTATTGGTAGTGGAGAATGTAGAAAGATATTGTTACTTATTTCTCTCAGTGTTTGAATTGTCAAGAGGTGAAGTATGAGAATCCGAAATCGGGAGGGTTCACAAAGCGATTAGAGCTACCGGAGTGGAGGTGGAAGCACATTACTATGGATTTTGGGGTAGGCGTGCCACCTACCATGAATAAATATGATGCAGTATGGGTTATTGTGGCCAAACTGTCCAAATTTGCACACCTCATTCCGGTCATGACTACCTACTTTTCAGAGCATCTGGCTCGAATTTATATTCGAAAGATTGTTGATCTTCATGTTGTAATGGTGTCACGCCCCGAACCTGGGAGCGGGCGAGACTGGCACCTGGTGCCTCACCTATCCTTGCATACCAACTTGCGACTAAGGACTCTGAACATATAATGTCATACTTTGGCGATTGGTCACATTGCAAGGCAATTTGCGAAGCAAAATATAAAACTGAATAGAAACCGATGCTGACTAAACATCAATATAAAGCTGGGCCAGCAAGGCCGTCATGACTACTACAGCTGACAAACCAACAAAATATACATATATGTCCTACAAGCCCAACATACTGCACTAACTGATAGGTTATGTCTACAAGCCTCTACTACTGGATGTACCATGATCGGAACAAGGATTCGACCTACTCATAACCTATATACATATATACACAATATGTACACAAAACGCCTAGACCCGGCAACTCCGAAGGACGTGGAGCTTACCGATAAAGCTGAACTCGTGCAACACCTACTGAGGAGGTATACCCGCCTGTATGTCTGAACCTGCACGTATGAAATGTAGTATCTCCAGAGAAAGAGACGTCAGTACAAAATAATGTACCGAGTATGTAAGGCAGCAGAATAACTGAAAGCTGAAACTAAACTAATAATATAATAACTGAAAGTAACTGGGAGTCAAAGATAATGTGAAGATATGCTTACCTGCTGATACTGACTCAACTCTCTGAATATAGTAAGAAAAGTAGTTGTCCGGCCCTATAAGGCTCTGTATATATATATAAAACTGCTCTACCGTAGTAGGCTCGCTCGTAGGCACTCGGCCATACTAGGCTCTGTATCTCAGTCAACTGGGCTCGCTCATAGGCGCTCTGTCACAGTAGGCTCGGTATATAACTTACCATCTGATCAAAGGTTGCCCAATAGGGGCCTGCCCATCAATTATAGCTCGATGGTAATGAATATACTGTAATATATAGGCTCTGTGCTCTATTGACTGGAAGAAGACAATACTCAATTAAATATGAAGTCCCGATAAGGAGAATACTGTAATTTATGAGACTAGGATAATGTATATAAATTTGGGAGTATGAACTTCTCTTTATGCCTCGTTATCAAATACATGTAATTAAGAGATCAGTCCCAAATGAAGGAAGGGCTTAGCCTTAACATACCTGAGCCGGTTCTCTAGAAAACCCTTCTCGCACATGACAATTGAGACAAAATTCGTGACGACAAGGTCGGAGTAGGGAAAACTCTGTATGATAGTTTTGAGAAAGATTATACAGGGCTCCTTTAAAATTGCCAAAACAAATGTCACGTTGTTGTGAGCTTGAATTCTTGATTGAATTCTTGTTGAATCAGAAAATGTCACGTTACTAAGATTCATATGAAATTGTTGAGAATCAAAATCCCATCCGTTACTCAATCTCTTAATCCATCTCCTTAAGTGATTTTTGGAGTCATTTTTGTTATAGGTTTGGACCCCACTTTGGCAAGGTGACTAAGCCACTAGTTCACAATATTTTGTCACCTTGAAGTGTGGCTTTAGAGTCACTAAATAGGGAAAGATGGGCTTCCACATTGGGACCTCTTTTAGGACTTATCTAAGTCTTAATTTATTAATCACTAATTCCTTAATTAATTAATTAATCTCCCATTAATCAATAATCAACAAATTACCCACATAATTAAGAATTATCTCAAATTACTTAAAATACTACTCATTTTTAATACACTTTATACATCATACTATCATAGCCATATGGTACCTAGATTGACAACCTTCAACGAAACTCATTTTCTTTGATTCGTTTGCCCTTTATCTTTCACGACACTTACTTATCGCTTGTTATAAATAACATAAATGCTTATAATCTCAAGATAATCTCATCCTCGAGCTTACGTCGATGAACTTACGAAGAAACTTTAACGTATGAAAACGCAAGATGTAACATTCTTCCCCCCTTAGAAATATTTGTCCTCAAATGTTTATTTTTAGAGACTTTGGGAAACTTTTACCAGAGTCTCTTCCATACATTATTTTAAAACCAACATGTACACAGCTAGAAAACATACTGTACATGCCACACTTGGCCAATGTCTATAAATAGCAACACTTGGCTTCACACAATTGTCCATTATAAATTATTAAAATCAACAATAAGAGCTTACCTGATGACCTACTGGCCTGAATAGAGCTGTGCTGAGGTATCCCAGCTCAAGCCATATCTTCAGTTTGAAATAAGTGGGGGTATTTAGACTTCATTTCTTCCTCCGCTTCACACGCTATCTCTTCCACGTTCTTGATTCACCACAAAACCATCACGGAGGCTACCTCTTTATTCCGTAGATTGCCAATTTGTAGGTCTAGGATGGCAACCGAAATTTTCTCGTATGACAAGTCCTCCGTAATCTGTACATCATTCGTGGGCACCACCCGGGTAGGATCGCCAATGCAATTCTGTAACATAGATACATGAAAAACCGGATGGACAGACTCCAATTCTGATGACAATTCTAACTTATAAGCTATTGATCCCACTCTCCAAATGATCCTATAAGGCCCAATATACCATGAGCTAAGCTTGTCTTTCTTGCCAAACCTCATCACGCCCTTCAGAGGCGACACCTTTAAAAACACCCAGTCATTAACCCTGAACTCTAAGTCTCATCGCCGCACGTCAGAATATGACTTATGACAACTCTGGGCTGTCAACAGTCGCTCTCGAATAAGCTTTACTTTATCTACGGCTTGCTGAACTAGGACCGGCCCATGTAACCCAGATTCTCTAACATCAAACCATCCTATAGGAGATTTGCACTTACGCCCGTACAAAGCCTCATACGGAGCCATATGTATATTGGAGTGGTAACTGTTTCTTTATGCAAAATTGATAAGAGGTAAATGTTCATCCCAACTTCTTTTAAAATCCAACACACATACTCGTAACATATCCTCGAGTGTCTGAATTATGCACTCGCCTTGTCCATCAGTCTGTGGAAGAAAAGCTGTGATGAGATTCACTTGAGTCCCTAGACCTCTCTGAAATGACCTCTAAAAATGTGCTATAAACTGGGCACCACGGTTAGATATAATAGATACTGGTACTCCGTGTAGCCGCACTATCTCCTTAGTATATAACCTTGCATGGTCTTCTATTATATATGTAGATCTGACCGGTAGGAAATGAGTTGATTTCGTGAGCCTATCGACTATCACCCATATGGAATCAAACTTACGATGAGAACGAGGTAAACCCATGATAAAGTCCATGTTTATTGCCTCCCATTTCCACGTCGGTATCTCTATAGTCTGCATTAGCCCTCTGGGCTTCTGGTGCTCTACCTTCGCCTACTGACAACTAGGACACTGAGTGACAAACTCAGCAATGTTCTTCTTCATATCGCTCCACTATTACACATCCTAAATGTCATGATAGATCTTCGTTGATCCATGATGAATGGAGTACCATAAATAATGTGCCTCTGACAAAATCCTGTCTCGTAGCCCTGCCACATCTGGAACACACAAACGACCCCTGTATCTAAGAACCCCATCTCCCTTGAGCTCTAACAACGGCATCTTCTGCTACGGACCTTTCTCTCCCAACTCGACCAACTCGGGGTCCTCGTACTGCCTCTCCTTTATTTCGGCTATGAGGGATGAGTTTGCAGTATTTTGGAGTACAAATCCAGCATTGCAACAGTCTACTTACCGAACCCCCAAACAAGCCAATTGATGAATCTCTCTAGTTAATGGTCTTTTCTCGGCCTCTATATGTGCTAAGCTTCCCATAGATCAACGACTTAAGGCATCTGCTACCACATTGGCTTTGCCTGGATGGTAGAGAATACCAACATCGTAATCTTTCAATAACTCAAGCCATCACCTCTATCGCAAATTCAATTCTTTTTGCTTGAAGATATATTGCAGGCTTTTATGATTTGTGAATAGATCAACATGAACACCATATAAAGAGTGCCGCCATATCTTAAGTGCATGGACAACCGTAGCTAACTCGAGGTCGTGGGTCGGATAATTACGCTCGTGCTTCCTTAACTGCCTTGAAGCATACGTAATTACTTTCCCATGATGCATCAGGACACATCCTAACCTGACACCTGAGGCATCACAACACACGGAATAACCATCTGGACCCTCTGGAAGTGCTAGAACTGGCGCTGAGGTCAACTTGTTCTTAAGCTCCTAGAAACTCTGCTCGCAAGCCTCCGTCCACTGAAACTTAGTTGCTTTATGCGTCAACTTTGTTAATGGTGCCGAAAGGGAAGAAAAACCCTCTACCAACCTCCGGTAGTATGTTGCTAACCCTAGAAAGCTATGAACCTCTGTCAGAGTGGTAGGTCTAGGCTAGGATATCAGAGCCTCAATCTTCTGAGTGTCTACCTTTATACCACTATCGGATACAATGTGTCCCAAGAATGCTACAGACTTCAACCAGAACTCAAATTTAGAAAAGTTAGCATATAATTTACTATCACAGAGGGTTTGGAGTACTGCTCGCAGGTGGTTCACATGCTCATCCTCTGAACGTGAATAAACCAAAATATCATCAATAAATACTATCACGAATAGATCTAAAAATGGCCGGAATAGGCTATTCATCAAGTCCATAAAAATGGCAGGTGCATTCGTCAACCCGAAGGACATGACAAGGAACTCGAAGTGGCCATATCGTGTCCTGAAGGATGTCTTGGGAATATCTTTCTCCCGAACTCTGACCTGGTGGTAACCCCACCTCAAATCTATCTTTGAAAAGCATCTAGCTCCCCGCAACTGATCAAATAAGTCATCTATCCTTGGAAGTGGATACTTATTCTTAATAGTAACCTTGTTCAGTTGCCTATAATCGATACACATCCTCAGCTTGCCGTTTTTCTTCCATAAAAACAGTACCGATACACCCCAAGGTGAGGTACTGGCCTGATGAAACCTTTCTCCAGCAAATCTTTTAACTGCTCATTCAACTCCTTCAATTCGGCAGGTACCATTCTATACGGAGGGATGGATATTAGTTGAGTTCCCGGAAGCAAATCGATGCCAAAATCAATCTCTCGCTCTGGAGGAATACCTGGAAGGTCATCTGGAAATACATCTGCGTACCCTTTGACTACTGGAATAGATTGAAGTGTTGGTATCTCAGCATCTGCATCTCTAACTCGCACAATATGATAAATGCACCCTTTTGCGATCATATTCCTCGCCTTCAGATAGGAAATAAACCTACCTCTGGGTATCGCTGTATTATCTACCCATTCAAGGATTGGCTCATCCAGAAAATGAAATCTGGCTGTCTTTGCTCGACAATCTACTGTGGCATAGCAAGCTGCTAACCAGTCCATGCCCATGATAGCATCAAAATCCAACATCTCTGGCTCAACTAGGTCGGCTGAGGTCTAACGACTACAAATTGTCACTGTACATCCTCGGTAAACCCGTCTAGCAATAATCAATTATTTGACTGGTGTAGATACCGCTAAAGGATCACATAGTATTTCAGGCACTATACCAAAGATCCCTGGGACAAATGGGGTAATACACGATAAAGTAGATCCTGGGTCTATCAGGTCATAAACATCGTGAGAGCAAATGGTTAACATACATGTCACAACATCTGGTGAAGACTCCTGGTCTTGCCGACCCGCTAAAGCATAACTACGATTCTGATTACTACCTGAATTGGAACCTCTACCTCTGCCTCGACCTCTACCGGCCGAAGACTGAGACACACGCCCTGAAGGATGCGCGGACATAGATGATCCTGTTGCTGAATTTGGTGGTTGTACCATACCCCTAGAATCTCTATTTGGGCAATCTCACATCATATGCCCCGGACGTCCACGTGTATAACAAGTATCAGAATCGGCTCGGCATTGGCCCAAGTGTCATCTACCACAGATGTCACACCTCGACGGAAATGGCTATGTCTGCCCTAAACCTCGTTGTCGCTGCAAACCCGATGCCCGAGAGCTTTCACTTGGTCCCGAGTGAGTATAGCAGTCATACTTGTAACCCTGTAACTGAGGCAGCGAAGGCCTAGGTGGCCGTTCGAAGTACTACGGCCTATAACTACCCTGAGACTGCTCCTGAGACCTAGCAAATCTCATCCTCTGACGCTGTCCTGACTCAGTCCTCTCTGTACCCTGCTGCCGACGCCTACCCCTTTTTATATTCTAGGCGAATGCCTGAATCCGGGAGATATCCATGCTATCCTGTAATGCAGCGGTGGCACATGCCTCTGTCAACTCTGGTGCTAACCCTGCTATAAACATGTGGATCCTGTCCTGCATAGTAGCAACTATGGATGGTGCATATTTGTCCAATGAGTCAAAACAGACACTATACTCTCGAACACTCATATTGCCCTGCTTGAGGGCTAGAAACTGATCGACTCGAGCCTGTCGGATCTCCCACGGTAAGTACTGGTCAAGGAAGGCATCTGAAAATGTTTCCCAAATAGATGGAGGTGCATCACGTCCCCAGGACCTTTCCCATCCCCCGTACCAAAGGATGGCTATATGTCAGAGTCGAAAACCTGCTAGCTCAACTGTCTCTTTCTCCATGGCATGCATAACCCGAATGATCTTGTGGAGCTGATCTATGAAATCCTGCGGGTCCTCCCTCTGATCCATCCCCGTGAACTCTGGGGGACTCAAAGCAATAAACTCTCGGACCCTTGAATTCACAGACCCCTCAAAATATCCTGCACTACCGGGTGCCCTAGCATGTTGCTCGGTAGCTACCAACTGTGTCAAATACACCGCACTCTTCAAGTCCTAATGTGATGGAAGCGGGGGGGGGGGATGGTATGTGCGGTCTCCCTAGGAATCTCCTCAGGTGGTGCACAACACATTTATAAACAAGACCCTACTAGACACGGCTTGTAGACTCCCTAGGACGGAACTGCTCTGATACCACTTTTGTCACACCCCGAACCTGGGAGGGGGCGAGACCGGCACTCGTTGACTCACCTATCATTGCGTACCAATTTGCGACTAATGGACTCTGGACATATAATGTCATTCTTTGTCCATGAGGCACATTGCAAGACAATTTGTGAAGCAAACTATAAAATTGAATGGAAACCAACGCTGACTAAACATCCATATAAAGCTGGGCCGGGCCGTCATGACTACTATAGCTGACAAACCAACAAAATATACATACAATGCCTACAAGCCCAACATACTGTACTAATTGACAGGTTATGTCTACAAGCCTCTACTGATGGAGGTACCATGATCGAAAATGGGCTCTGACCTACTCATAACCTGTATACATATATACACAAGATGTACACAAAATGCCTAGAACCGGCAACTCCAAAGGACGTGGAACTTACCGATAAAGCTAAACACGGGAAATACCTACTGAGGAGGTCTACCCACCTGTCTGTCTGAACCTGCACACATGAAATGCAGCGTCCCTAGAGAAAGGGACGTCCGTACAAAATAATGTACCGAGTATGTAAGACAACATAATACTGAAAGCTGGAAGTGAATTGATTATATAATAACTGAAAGTAACCATCAGTCAAAGATAATATGAAGATATGCTTACCTACTGATACTGACTCAACTCTCTCAATACAGCAAGTAAAATAGTTGTCCGGCCCTATAAGACTCGTTATATATATAACTACTCTGCCATAGTAGGCTCGGTCATAGGCGCTCGGCCATACTTGGCTCTGTATCGTGGCAAACTGGGCTTGCTCATAGGTGCTCGGCCACAACAAGCTCGGTATATAACTCACCATCTGATCATAGGTTGCCCAATAGGGTGCTGCCCATCAATTATAGCTCGATGGTAATGAACCTACTGTAATATATAGGCTCTTTGCTCTATTAACTGAAAGAAGACAATACTCAATTAAATATGATGTCCCGATAAGGAGAATATTGTAATTTATGAGACTAGGATAATGTATATAAATTCGGGAGTATGAACTTCCCTTTATGCCACGTTGTCAAATACATGTAATTACGAGATCATGCCAAAATGAAGGAAGGGCCTAGCCTTAACATACCTGAGCTGGTTCTCTGGACAACCCTTCTAGCACATGATAATTGTAACAAAATTTGTGATGACAAGATTAGAGTAGGGAAATATCCGTATGATATTTGTGAGAAATATTATACCGGGCTTCTTTAGAATTGCCAAAAAAAATGTCACGTTACTGGGAGCTTGAATTCTTGAATTCTTGATTGAATTCTTGTTGAAGCAAAAACTATCATGTTACTAAGCTTCATATGAAATTGTTGAGAATCGAAATCCCATCCGTTACAGAATCTCTAAATCCATCTCCTTAAGTGATTTTTGGAGGCATTTTTGTAATAGGGGTGCACCCCACTTTGGCAAGGTGACTAAGCCATTAGTTCACATTATTTTGCCACCTTGAAGTGTGGCTTAAGATTCACTAAGTTGGGAAAGATGGGCTACCACGTTAGGATCTCTTTTAGGACTTATCTATGTCTTGATTTATTAATCACTAATGCCTTAATTAATTAATTAATTAATCTCCCATTAATCAATAATTAACAAATTGCTCACATAATTAAGAATTATCTCAAATTATATCCCATAAAATACTACTCATTTTTAATAAACTTTATACATCATACAATCATGGTCATATGATACCTTGTATGGTACTAGTCCATAAATACCAGGTATTATAGCTCGGACCGTATTTATCCCAAATAGACAACCTTCGATGAAACTCATTTTTCTTGATTTGTTCACCCTTTATCTTTCACGGCACTTACTTATCGCTTGTTATAAATAGCATAAATGCTTATAATCTCAAGGTAATCCCATCCCCAAGCTTACGTCGATTAACTTACGATGAAACATTAACGTATGAAAACGCAAGATGTAACAGACGACGTCTATTATCTCCAATCGACGCACACATTTCATATCGCACTTCTGGAGAGCTTTGTAGTGTGAGTTAGGCATACAGATCAAGTTGATCATGATATTACATCCCTAGAAGAACGGGCGGTCCAAGAACACTATTCAGATCATGGAGGACATGCTACGTGCATGTGTTATTGTTATTGGGGGTACATGTGATTAGTTGTACCGCTTGCAGAGTTTGCCTACAACAATAGCTATCAGTCGAGCACGTAGATGGATCTTTACGAGGCCTTATATGGGAGGCAATGGCGTTCTCTGATTGGATGGTTTGAGCCTGGGGAGTCTAGGTTGTAAGGCACTAATTTGGTTTGAGATGCTTTGGAGAAGGTGAAGATGATTCAGGATTGGCTTCGCGCGGTGCGGTCTAAGCAGAAGAGTTATGCTGATAAGAGGTCTCGAAATGTAGAATTCACGGTGGGTGAGAGGCTTTACTCAGCGTTTCACCCATGAAGGGTGTGATGTGGTTCGGAAAGAAGGCAAGTTGAGCCCTCGCTGTATCAGCCCTTTTGAGATCCTTGAGAGAGTAGATGAGGTGGCTTACAGACTTGTAGTTTCACCCAGCTGATCAGCAGTTCACCATGTGTTCTATGATTCCATGCCCGGAAGTAATATAGTGATCCATCATATTTATTAGATTTCAGCTCAGTCAAATTGTCAAGGATTTGACTTATGTTGAGGAGTCGGTGGCTATCCTGGACAAAAACAATTTGAGGTCAAAGAACATTGCTTAAGTGAAAGTACAATAGAGAGGTCAACCGATCGAGGAGGTGACTTGGGCGACCAAGCATGACATGCAGAGTCGTTATCCTCAGCTTTATGGCACTTCAGGTATGTCTCTACGCGTGTTTGAGGATGAACGTTTGTTTTAAGAGGGGGAGAATGTAACGACCCGACCGGTCGTTTCGTGTAATTGAGCCTTCTTTCCCCTCTTGAGTAATTCTTTCATAGTTGGACAATTATCAAATTTGTGTTTGGATTTTTTAAGTTTGGTCGGGTTTCGAGACGGGAGTGCGGGATTGACTTTTTGAGTTAACTTTGTGTATCTTTTTATAGATTGCAATTCTATTGTTCGAAATAGCTTCCTATAGTTTGAATATATGGTATGAAGTTTTTTTGGCTAGATTCGAGTCGTTTGGAGTTGGATAATCGCGGGAAAGACTTACTAGTGGGTTTAGTTAGCATGTTTTGAGGGAAGTGTCTTCCTATCTTTGTGTGGGTGAATTACCCTATGGGATTGGTGTTGTTTTGTGTTAATTGTGATATGTGGAAGTCATGTACGCAAGGTTACGAGTGTGTACACGGGCTAACTGTTGTAACTGACCGGCTTTAGCTATGTAGGTTCCTTTCATGCCTTCAGTTGAGTTGCCATAATATGTTATATTCATCATCTTTAGTTTATCTTCACATGCTTTACTTGTCATCGTTTATACTTATCTTAACTCTTACTTGTTAATTGTCTTTACATGTTTAGTTGAAGTTATTATCCTCTTTATTCCTTATTCATTATTTAACCAATGAGTCCCTTACTTGAAGTTGCTATTTCTTGGAATATCGTATTGTTGAATTTGGTATTGAGTTATAAAGGCTGTAATTCACATTGAAGTAAAGTTATAAATTGTTGAAATACCATTCTTATGGAGTTATTCACTTTCGGTTGCTATTGTTGAGACTCATGTGCATAATGTGGTTTAGCCATGGGCTATTTATTGTGGAAACACTATTATTGTTGACTTCTTTGGAAATTTGTGATATTGGGCACTTGAGGTGTGATTTGTGATATGTTGTGATATTGATATGCATGCGGTGGTATAAGGATTGGGATAGAAATACATGCAGTGAGATTAGGTGGTCTTCATACGCTTGTTGCTAGTAGGGGAACTACTTGAAGCCACGCGGTGTGATAAGGTGGGCTAAAACATGGGAAGCTATTTCGAAAAAAATGATTTTCAAAACTAAATGCAAGGCTACCGCGGTGATATAAAGAATGATTGTGATATGTTTTGTGATATGAGACTATAAGGCAGTACCTCAGTAGTGATGCTTTCTAATACCTTTCTATTATATCACTTGTGTTTTGGTTGCTTTGTTTCCTTGGCATATTATTCCTTGTTTACTTTCGTGATGCCTTAATTGCCTTAGTTTAGTATATCTATTCTTGGTATATTTTCTTCATTGTTTCATTTCTATTGTTTATCATTATCACACTATCATATACCTGTTCAGTTTTCTTATTTATTCCAGTAGATTGTTGACCTAACCTCATCACTACTCTACCGAGGTTAGGCTTGGCACTTACTGGGTACCGTTGTGGTGTACTCATGATACGTTTTTGCACATCTTTTTGTGCAGATCCAGGTAACCTTACCAGTCTAGGCACCAGCGAGTAGAGTTTAGATATAGAGACTTCAAGGTATACCTGCCGGCGTCTGCAGGCCTCAGAGTCACCCTCTATCTAGTTCTATTTTATTTTCCCTTTTTATAGATAATGTTGTATAGGGATGTTCAGTATACTCTTGTAGAGCTTGGGACTTGGTATCACCATATTTTGGGAGTTTTGTTCGGTTGAGTTGCAGAGTTCTTTTATGTTAGTTGTTGAGTTATTTGAATGTTTTTATCATTTTCTCAGTTAAATTCTGCCAGAATGTTAGGCTTACCTACTCTTAGAGACTAGCTGCCATCACGACATCCCACAGAGGAAAATTCGGTCAGTGACAAGTTGGTATCAGAGCCCTAGGTACATAGGTTTTACGTCACAAACAGGTTTAGTAGAATCTCACGGATCGGTACAGAGAGTTTTGTACTTATCTTCGAGAGGCTATGGAACTGTTAGGAAACTTCACTTCTTTGATACCTTATCATGTGAATTTGTTGACTTTAGATTTCTAAATCTATGTCTTTTTATTCTCTCACAGATGGTGAGAACATGCACCGCTAGCTCCGATGATCAGATACCCGCGCTCCCTGAAAGAGCCGCGAGAGGCCGAGGTCGGGGTCGGGGAGAGGACAAGGAGGGGCATGTAGTGCAGCCAGAGCAGCTGCCTGAGCTACGAAAGAGGAGCCACCGGTAGCTCTAGTTGGGAGGTAGGCACTTGCGATGCTTGTTGCTACCCCTGCAGTTCAGGAGACTCTCGCCCAGTTCCTGAGCATATTTGGCAAACTATCGCAGGTGGAGTTGATTCCACTTGCAACGGCAACATCTCAGGCTGGGGTCGGAGCTAAAACTCCCGCAACTGTCATGCCTCGAAACTGAGGAGCGCGACCGGCGCTCAACCGAGTGAACCCAACCGAGCAAGCCTGTTAGATTCCTTCTACCCAAACTCATTCATGAATAAAGAGAATATATGTTTTCCTTAATTAAACAATAAAGTGGTCATGTCTGCAATTACCAATTTCTTACCAAAAGTTTCACCATTTTTAAAGTCTCAAATGGACAAGAAATACAACCACAACATAGCATAGTTTGTCTTTCCCAGCACCAATGCACAACCCACACTATGTCTACGGAGCCTCTATAGATAAATAAGAGTACAATGATAATGCCGACACCAAGGACCCTGCTATACCTCAAAGCGAATACACAAAGTACAAAAGATTCATGACCCTATAATGAAGTGGGGATCACCAAGTCAGCTGGGAAGAAGGTGCACTACTATCACTGACCAATATCTCCTGCTATGGAACCACCTGTATCCATTGAAAGATGCAGCGCCCCTGACAAATAAGACGTCAGTATTATCGAATTGCACTAGTATGTATAACTAAACACCCTCTCAATAGAATGATAAATAATACAAACAAGATTATCATAATATCAATGAAAGCCTTAATTAACAGCAAACCTCAAATTAGGATCAAGACAGTGTTCAAATTAATTTCCATATCTCACATTGGGAGATTATTTTTTATCGACATACCATCGTCCACAATTCCAGTACCACTGTATTCTCAATACAAAGTCCGATCACGACCCGATCGGCTAGGCTATCTCATTAGAGACATCAACCACAATTACTCTCAATATAAATACCACTGTCTTTAACACGGAGTCCGATCACGACCCGATCGGCTAGGCTATCCATTAGGGACATCGACCAAAATCACAATTTCAATTACAATTTCCAGCACAATCACCACCATGTGTGCGGCATGGTATCCGATAACGACCCGATCGGCTAGGCTGTCTTATTTGAGACATCAACCTTTTTATATCAATCATCGCATTTCATAATACTTTCACATCTTTTCATTTAATTAGCACCAGTGGCCATAATTATAAGATCATTATTGGCACGTTGGCCATATTCAGTATTTCATGCTCACCTTATCAATTTCAAATATCATCCTCAACATCAAGAACAAACAAAATTCAAATTGAAGTGTGCAGTACACATGTGAGCAATTTAGATTCTAATGCACAAATAGATATTTCACAAAATTTGGCATAATAGCCTTCATTTGAACTTGACTTAAAGTCAAAACATTATTAATGCATATCCCATATTTTAACACATCCTCAATTGGTAACATAACAAGAATAGAGCATTTGGGATGCATGTTGAACATATATCTTTCTACCTAATCTTACTCGGAATAGACAATTTCATAATGAATCACTCGGGACATACATAATTTACATGAATATCGTGGGATTCAATTCTAAGAGAAGAGTTTAGCCAACATACCTAAATTGAGCTTCCTTAAACTCTAAAAATTTATGGAATTCTTAGCAACTTTAATATATTTTAGAAATATAACAAATTGAATCAAAATTACGAAGATGATCATGGCTCTAGCTCATTTGAGCATTTTATCAAACACTAGGTATGCACAAGGTTTCAAGGTACTTTTATGGAGGATTCCATCATCCCACAACCCAATCTTTACCATGCTTAGTTCAACTATCTTTCTACACCCCTTGATATCACATGCATGTAAAACAATCAACTCTCATGCCCAAATATTATCTTGCTAATTACCCATTTTCAGATGATTTCGAAATTAGGGTTTAGGGTGTAGAATCTTACCTCTAAGATGAAGACCTAGTGAGCTTTCCTTCTTAATCTTCCAAAACTTGAGCAAGCATTGAAGAACAATTATTGAAGAACACCGTCTCACTATAGGGAACTCTCTCTCACTCTAAAATGTTAGATCATATCTCAAAAATGGCCCAAAACGTGTATTTAATGAAATAGGGTCGGATTTTAAAAACCCAAAAATGAAGCTCCGGAACAGGTTCTGCGGTCGCATAATTGGTGTCCAAAATGACCAAAAATTTGCCTGAGTCTGCGATCACTATGCAGTCCGCATAACTGTTCTGCGGTCACATAGTGCACCGCATAACAGTTATGTGGTCGCATAGTCAACCGCATAATTGCTTCCAACTGACCCAATTAACTGCCTCACTTTGCGACCATTATGCGGTCCGCGGAGTGATTCTGCGGTTGCATAATGGAGCGCAAAAATGTACTTTTCCTCCAAAAATCTTCCTTTACTTTCCGGTGCACTGTTCAACCTAAAATGTCCGAGCTGCATTAGTTGGGTACTCGAGTGGAGTTGAGCACAACATTTGACCCTCAGACGGACGGACAATCTGAGTGCACTATTCAGATATTAGAGGATATGCTCTGTGCGTGTGTGATAGGGTTTGGGGTTCGTGGGATCAGTTCTTTCCTCTAGCATAGTTTGCTTACAACAACAGTTATCAGTCGAGCATCCAAATGACACCGTATGAGGCTCTGTATGGTAGGCGGTGTAGGTCTACAGTGGGTTGGTTCGAGCCGGGCGAGGCTGGATTATTGGGTACAGACTTGGTTCAGTATGCTTTGCAGAAATTAAGGTGATTCAGAATAGACTACGCACAACCTAGTCCAGACAGAAGAGTTATGTGGATTGGATGGTTCGCGATGTTGATTCATGGTTGGAGAGCGGGTCTTTCTCCAGGTTTCGCCTATGAAAGGTGTTATGAGGTTCGGGAAGAAGGGCAAGTTGAGCCCAAGGTTCATTAGTCCCTTTGACGTGTTGCGGCGAGTTGGGGAGGTTGCTTTACCTCCCAGTCTAGCAGGAGTTCACCTAGTATTCCATGTTTTTATGCTCCAAAAGTATCACGACGATCCGTCTCACATGTTGGATTTCAGCTCAGTCTAGTTTGATAAGGATCTATCTTATGTTGATGAGGCAGTGTCTATTTTGGACAAGCAGGTTCGAAACCTGAGGTCAAAGAATATTGCTTCCGTAAAGGTTCAGTGGAGGGGTCATCTTTTCACCACTTGAGGTATGTCTCTATGATCGTTCGAGGACGAACGATTACTTTAAGAGGCGGAGGATGTAACGACCCGACCGGCCATTTTGAGTGTATTAGCCCTGATCCCCTATTTACTTCTTCCCCGGTATCTTTTTCTGGTTATGAAACTTGATGGGAGGTTTTGTTGTAGTTTCAGAGTGATTTGGTACACTTAGTCCCTAAAACAGAAGCTTATGTCTTAGGATTTTGACCGTAGTCGGACATGTGTGAAGACGACTCCGAAATGGAGTTTCGTCAGTTCTTTTAGCTCCGTTGGGTGATTTTGTACTTACGAGGGCATCTGGAATGTGATTTTGTGATCCATAGTAGAATTAGGCTTGAAATGGTGAAAGTTGAATTTTTTGAGATTTTGACCAGAAGTGGACTTTTTGATATCGGCTTCGAATTCCAGAAGTTGGAGTAGGTTCGTAATGTTGATTATGACTTGTGTGCAAAATTAGAGGTCAATTGGACGTGGTTTAATAGGTTTCGGCATTGGTTGTAGAAATTTGAAGTTTCAAGTTCATTAAGTTTGGATTGGAGGTGATTCGTATTTTTGTTGTTGTTTCATTTGATTTGAGGGCTTGACTACATTCGTATGGTGTTTTAGGACTGGTTGGTATGTTTGGTTGAGGTCTCGGGGGCCTCGGGTGAGTTTTGGATGCTTAACGGATCATTTTGGACTAGTGAAAGATAGCAGATTTTCTGGTTTTCCCGGTTGTTAGTTTCCTTCTTCGCGTTCACGAGCGGTGTTCCACGTTCGCGAAGAGGAGCTGGAGGCAAGAGGAAATGTTGTTCTTCATGTTGAGCGGCTGGGACCCTAGGCCTTTGCCTACACGTTCCCGATGTTGGTCCCGCATTCGCGTATGGTTGAGTTGAGTGGTCTTCGCGGTCGCGACAAGGGTATCGCGTTCGCGAAGAAGGATTTGCCTGGGCAAAATATAAGATTTCAAAAACGAGGGTTTGGTAATATTTATCAAAACGTGAGTTTGAGAGCTCAGATTTGGGTGAGATTTAGTGGGATTTTCAAAGACATCAATTGGGTAACGATTGTTCACTTGATTATTGTTATATCCCACTAATCTATCACTAATTTATCATTTGGGTGGAAAATCTGGGGAAAATGGGACGAAGTTCTTCAACAAAGATTTTGGGTTTCGATTGAGATTTTTATATCGGATTTGGATAACTTTGGTACGAGTGAACTTTTGAGTGAATGGGCTTTCGGGTTTTGTGACTTT
>AWOL01S0011543.1:98781-111451 GCA_000715115.1 Nicotiana otophora
GTGGTACTTTTGAGTCAAATCTCGACATGAGGATGTTACAATATTGTGCTTAATCTGTTTTAAATATTCTTGGTATGATGAGTTAGGAGAGTTGTTTAAAATTGTCATGTCTTTATAAAGTGTTATTTGATTTCTCGAGGACGAGCAATGGTTTAAGTGTGGGGTGTTGATGGTAGGCTATAATTACGTGTTTTATTTGCTTATTGCACTATAATTCACTGCACTTTACTTTTGTTGAGCTTTAATCGGTAGTGTTTTGCACTTATTGTGTGTTTTATGGCTTGTAGGAATGATTCTGAGTTATGTAGATGTGGTGGAGCTAATTTGAGCTTTTTTAAGCTTTGAAGTCTGAGTAAAAGCCCAAGGGATTAAGCCGGGATCGTGTTCGGGGGTTGAGGATAACATCTGGACATCAAAAATCAAGAAAACATCAACATTCTAAGGAATTTGCACTGCTGCGGCATGTGGGGCGGTGCATGGCGCACCGCAGCAGTGTGTTTTGGCAGCCTGTTGAAATTTGCATGTTCCCTGATAAGTCCCACTAATGCCCCACATGGCGCGCCACATGACTGTGCAATTTTTACAGAGTTATTTTCCTATTTCGGCTAGGAAAAACATTATTTTTTGGACTTTTGTCATACTTTAGACCTAAGGACTCTAAGTATGAGTTGGAAGAATACAAGCACGAGGATTTCATCATTACTTCCTCACTCAAGACCCGAGTTTGGATCGAATTTATGTTTTCCTATACTTAAATTATATTTGTGATGAATTTCTCCTTGTCTATGGGGTAGTTTCCTCTAGGTTTGATAGATTTGGTGTATTGATTGTTTGTGGATTATAACTCTAGTTTTATGTATTGAATCGTTATGGAAGATTTAATTGTTGCATCTATATTCACTATTTCATATAATCGAGAGAGGCATAACTTGTGATATCATTGCATTATATTATTGGTTGAGTTCATAGATTCTTCTAAGTAATCGAAGGGGCTAGTTGAATCATTGATTAAACCTAGTTAGGAGAATAATCGAAAGAGGTTTTCCTAAAGACCAACCCACTACGCATACCTGCATATCTTCACGTGCTTAAATTGGTTCATTTTGCGAGGTTAAGACTTATTCGAAAGAGGAGTTTTTGCTGAGCGTTTCAACTAATAATTAAGTGAATTCGGGATACTCACTTGAACATTAGAAGTGAAATATCTAGAGTTAGATCCAGGACAATTATATTGCACCTATTCTGTCAAAACCCTATCTTCTCCCACTAATAACCTTATTTGTTTATCCTTTGTCTCGATAGTCACTAGTCAATAGGTTTAGATTCTTAGTTAATTTAAGTTATTAATCCTATAAATCGCAACTGTTGATTCTCCTGGATAGCAATCAATCTAGAAAATATGAGAATACTATCAAAATCCAATCATTGTGGATACGATATTATACTATACTATATTTGATTAGCGAGCATAATTTATGTGTATGTTTTTCGCTCGTCAATTTTTTGCGTCATTGCCGGGGATTGGCAATCAATAGTGTTTGAAATAGTTTGTAGTACTAATTTAGGAATTTTTTTCTTTTTATTTTATTTTTCCCTTTTTACGGTTGGTGTTCGTTGGCTGTGCGCAAGTTACAGGTTAAGATTGGTGCATGACTCTAGCATCTACGAAAGAAGTGCTACCATACTGGCCACAGTTAGAAACACAACTGCGACAATTGAGGAAGGAAAGAGATCTCACCGAGAAGTTAGAAAAGGTTAGGAAACCCTCAACCCTAGAAACTATGTCCGGAAACGGTGATGATAATGTAGATTTGGATGCAAGAGAGGCAGCCCAACAACAAGAAAAAGTTACACGGGATACCAAGGAAGCAACTATTAGAGCTGCAGAGAATGTCTATCAAGAAAGAAGAAAGGGGTCACAGAATTAATCAACATCAAGCCTTGGCTACAGACCAATTGGGAAAATAGCTCCTATGCCTGGGAGACCACTTGGCGATTATGCTAGACCGGTCTATAATCAAGGATTATCAAGTGTTAGACCGCCTCCAATTGCAACCAAATATTTTGAGTTGAAGAAAGGGTTGCTTCCAACAATTCAAAATTGTTGTGTCTTCAGAGGGTAGATGAACGAAAATCCAACCACACATCTAATAGACTTCGAAGAGATTCTGAACACCTTTCAATACAATGGGGTGTCACAAGAAGTAGTGTACTGAAGGGAATTTCCCTTTTCACTTAAAGATAATACGAAGGACTGGCTTCGAAGCTTCGATTAGAACATGGGAGGAGATGACTAGAACATTACTTGATAAGTATATCCTCAGCTTAGACGAGCAATATTAGAAGAGAAATGTATAACTTCTCCTAGAAAGAGACTGGAACGATTTTTAAAGAAAGGGAGAGGTTTAAGGAGATAGTTAGAAAGTATCAACATAGCGGAATTGAACTCTGGATGCAACTCCATGACTTTTTGGAAGGATTGACACTAGCCTCGCATAGAACATTGAGCAATGCATTTGGAGGCCCTTTGATGAAGAAGACTCTAGAGGAGATACTTACAACTCTTGATGAGTTATCTGAAGATGCCAATCTGTGGCCCTCTAAGAGTGCTGAATGAAGAAAATCAACTGGTATTCACTAAGTTGATGCTAATACATCTGTGCATGTACAACTTGATTTTATGGCTAAAGAAATATGAAAGTTGACCTTAGCCACGATAGAAATTGAGTCTCACGCAACTTGTGATATATGTGGAAGAGGACACCCTACTCATGATTGTCGATCCTTAACTGAGGAAATGAATGTTGTGGGAAATTATGATTTTAATGCAATAGGTCATAGACTCCCTAGTTTTTCATGAAGTTCACTTGGGGGTATTGTGAATGCATAGCAACAGAACAACCCCGGACCCCAGGGACAAGGAACTCCAGTCTTCCAAAATCAGCAGAGGCAGCAATATCAGCCTCCACACTCTAATCAGTCCAGTATGGAAGATCTAATAAAGGCTTTTATTAGCAAGTAAGATAAGAGGCTGGAAACTCATAGCTCAACTATACAGGAACATGAAGCAGCTATTAAAGAACTTGGCACGGGTTTTCAAAACCTTGAAAGACAGGTTGGGTAGCTAGCTACTCTATTGTCTAAGAGAACTCCAGTAACTCTCCATGCTGATATGGAATGAAATCCCAACGAAACGGTGAATGCTTTAACTTTGAGAAGTGGGCAAGGATTGAAAGATCTCACCCTAATCCAAAATGATGTCACTTGAAAAAGAAAGTGGGGAGAAGCTGAAGAGTGAGGTTGATAATAATAAGAAAGGCCACATGAAAACATTGTTGAACGAGATCCTTACGAAGAAGAGGATAATAGAGGAGACCTAAGTGGTCAAGCTCACAGAGCATTTCTGCACGATATTTCAAAATAAACTCCCACAAAAGTGTGAATATCCAGGGTTTTTTACTATACCTTGCTCTTTAGGAACTATTAACTTTGATAAATCCTTATGTGACTCTGGTGCCTTAATTAATTGAATGCCTCTGTCTATATATAGGAAAGTGGAGAAGGAGATTGGAGAAACAAGGTCAGTGTCACGCCCCGACCTTGGGGAGCGCGACCGGCGCTTAAGAGGGTTACCTCGGACGAGCAAGCCTACACAATGCCATCTACCCAGCTCACTCATTAATGAAGAGAAGAATGCATTTCATTAATTAGACAGTAAGAGATCATGTGAATAACACCATTTCATTTCTATTAGTCATTAACAAATCTCCAAAACAATACACTATACACTCCTAGTTAAAGTGAACATATGGTACAATTACAACGAGTTTAGTTCAACCTTCTCAAAACAATATATGAATCTCTAAGTTCTATACCAGCCCATCGGGCCTTTGATGTTCAGCCTCTACTTGCTGACAGTTTGGACATCTTGCCACAAAGTCCGCTACATTCCTCTTCATATCTTTCCACTAATAGACTTCATTAAGATAATGGTACATCTTTGTAGAGCCCGGGTGCACGGAATGCCTAGAAGTGTAAACCTCGACCATGATTCTTTCCCAAAGACCATCCATATTTGGAACACATAGCTGCCCTTGGTACCTTAGCGTACCATCATCCATGCCAAGAGAGAAAGCCAAAGTCTTATGTTTGCGAATCCCTTCATTCAATTGTACCAACAATGGGTCGTCGTATTGTTTTTTCTTGACTTCCACAACAAGCGATGATTCAGCTCTATTTTGCACAATCACTCCTCCTTCACTAGAAACCGCAAGAAGAACTCCCAAACTAGCCAACCGATGAACCTCCTGGGCCAACGACCTTTGACATGCCTCTAAGTGAGCCAAACTACAAATAGTTTTTCGACTAAGAGCATCCGCTACAATATTAGCCTTCCCTGGATGATATAGAATATCGATGTCGTAATCCTTGAGTAACTCAAGCCATCTTCTCTACCTCATATTCAATTCCTTCTGCTTGAAAATATATTAAAGGCTCTTATAGTCTGTGAATATAACCACATGGATGCCATACAGATAATGACGCCAAATCTTCAAGGCAAATACCACCGCCGCAAACTCTAAGTCGGGTGTTGGATGGTTCTTTTCATTATTCTTGAGTTGCCTAGAAGCATAAGTTATCACCTTGCCATGTTGCATTAATACACACCCAAGTTCGATTCTTGAAGCATCACAATATACCACAAACCTATATGTACCCTATGGTAGGGTCAACATCGGTGCCGTAGTCAATCTTGATTTCAACTCTTGGAAGCTCCTTTCACAAGCACCTGGCAATTGGAACTTGGCTGTCTTCTGCGTTAGTTTAGTCAATGGGTAGGCAAGAGTGGAGAACCCCTCCACAAATTTCCTATAATACCCGGCTAAGCCCAAAAAACTATGAATCTCCATTGGAGTTGTAGGTCTAGGCCAATTGTTCACAGCTGCAATTTTCTGAGGAAAGACATTAATTCCTTCTCTAGAGACGACATGACCCAAGAATGTGACAGATTCAAGCCACAATTCAAATTTCAAAAACTTCATATACAACTAGTGCTGACGTAGAGTCTGTAGAGGTTCCCTGAGGTGATCGGCATGGTCCTCTCAACTTCGTGAATATACAAGGATATCATCAATAAACACTATCACAAAAGAGTAGAGGAACGACTTGAAAACTTGGTTCACAAGATCCATGAAAGCTGTCGGGGTATTTATTAGCCCCAAAGACATTAGCAGGAATTCAAAGTGCCCACAACGGGTTTTGTAAGCTATTTTCGGAATATCCTGCTCCATGATCTTCAATTGATGATAATCGGATCTCAATCAATCTTGGAGAAATACTTAGCACCCTGCAATTGATCAAACAAGTCATCTATCCTTGGTAGTGGGTAGTTATTCTTGATCGTGACCTTGTTGATATTCTAATAAGTAATACACATTCTCAATGACCCATCTTTTTCCTTACAAAAAAGACCGGTCGGCCCCAAGGCGACACACTCAGCCGGATGAAACCCTTCTCTAACAAATTCTTTAATTGTCCCTTTAGCTCCCTCAACTCTGTTGGTGCCATCCTGTAAGGTGGAATAGATATAGGTTGCGTGCCTGGCGTCACATCAATCCGAAAATCAATCTCCTTGTCTGGCGGGATCCTAGGGAGTTCATACAGAAAGACCTCCGAAAATTCATTTACAACTGGTATAGACTCAAGGGTAAGTGCCTCAACATCGGTGTCCGTAACCAAGACAAAATAGTAAATACACCCCTTATTGATCATCTTGGTGGCCTTAAGGTAAGAAATACACCTACCCATCGGCACCACTTCATCCCCCTTCCATTCAATAACTGGATCATTTGGAAATTCAAATCTAACGGTTCTAGTTTGGCAATCAAGGTTAGCAAAACATGAGTAAATCTAGTCCATCCCCATTATTAATCCAAAATCCACCATTCCCAATTCAATGAGATCGACTAGGGTGTCCTGACCACGTACCGTGACAGGAGAATCACTATAAACCCTCGCGACCACAATAGACTCACCAACTGGAGTAGATACACAAAACGACTCATAAAGTAGTTCCGGATCTATCCCAAATTCCATAGCAACATAGGGAGTGACAAAGCAAAAAGTGGAACTGAGATCAATAAGAGCATACGTGTCATGAGATTGGACAGTCAATTTACCTATGATGACATCTAGAGAAGCCTCTGAACTTTGGCGACCCTCCATAGCATAGAAATGGTTGGGTCCTCTCGAACGTTTTGCACCACCCCAAGTTGCACCATACCATGCGGGTGCTAGAGTGCCTCGAGCGGGAGTAGGTGATACAGATGTACTAGTTGCCGAACTGGCTGGCTGTGCTGCACCCCTACCCATGCTCTGGTGGGACGAATAAAAATCCCTCTGAATGTGCCCCCTCATACCACACTCGTAGCATATAGGCTGGTCCATGAAGAAGGCCCCAAAGTGCATCTTCCCACACCTGGGGCATGAGGGCCTCCACTGCTGCTGATATCTCCCACCAGGCCGACCCTACCGGTAGGATCCCCTGTTGCCTTAGCTGGGCCTAAAACGGCTCCACTTCTGCTGACTGGGCCCCAATGGATGCGTACTAACTGAAGGCCGAGCAATGTACTGGGATGGCCCTGACAACCCTCCCCGAAAATGCTGACCTACCATCACCACTACCAGAAATACCACCAAAGTTGTACGTGGACCGGGACTTGCTGCTGCCCTCAGCTCCATTACAATCTTCAATTTGCGGGTCTCTGTGGCTTGGGAGAATGCCACTATCTTACCGTAGTTCATATCAGAGTTCAAGGCAGCTGTAGCAGCCTCCCTAACAACCAAAGGTCTAAGGACCTAAATAATCTGGCACACTCTAGCGTCCATAGTGGGCAACATGGGGACGGCCTAACTGGACAGGCGTGTGAATCTCATATGATACTCCTACACACTCATACTACCTTGTTTCAGGCTCTAAAACTCGGCGACACGGGCTGCCTAAGTCTCGGCAAGCAAGAAATGATCGCTGAAAGCATCGGCAAACTCACTCCACCTCACCGGAGGGCTCCCCTCCTCACGGGAGTCCTCCCATAGCTCAAACCAAGAATAGGCCACCCCTTTCAGATGGTAGGAGGCCAACTCCACTCCCTCCGTCTTAGTAGCACACATAACTCGGAGGGTCTTATCCATCTCATCTACAAAATCCTGGGGGTCCTCCTCATGATCAGTACCTGTGAACACTGGAGGATCCAACTGGAGAAATCTGTTCACCTTGGAACTAGCATAATCCCCTGGCTGACTAGAAGAAGTGGGTGCAACATTTGATCTTTGGGCTTGGGAAACCACTATTTGAGCCAACATCTGTATGGCTCACCTAATATCCCCATCTAATACACCGAGACCGGAAGCTAGGACTGGAGGTGGAACCAGAATATCAGTTGGAGGGATCATTGCACCCTAAGTAGATGTAGGGACAGGTGCAATCTGATCACGAGTAGTAGAAACAAGCAGTGTAGTAGTCGGGGGAATATTCTCACCTCTCGAGCACTCACCTGCATCATCAAGTGAAGAATCAACTTCCATTTCTGATGTGGAATTGGCTCCTTCGCCATTTCTTGCTTTCTTCCTAGGCACTACGTACTGAAAATAAGAGAAGGAACAATCTTACAATCATCTATATTGCAAGATCTATAACATCAAAGAAGAGTATTATTCCTAAATGAACAAGTAATCTCCTAATTATAGATGTGGTCGACAACACAACGACAAGAAGGACTCTACTAGGCACGGCTTAGGGACATCCTAGGACACTTTAAAAGCTTAGGCTCTGATACCAAGCTTGTCACACCCCGACCTTGGGGAGCGCAACCGGTGCTCAATAGGGTTACCCCGGTCAATAAAGCTTGCACAATGCCATCTAGTTACATCATGTGAATAACACTAAGTCATGTGAAGAACACCAGTGCATTTCCATTAGTCACGTGATTAACAATAGTCCAAAACAGTACACTATACATTTATTGTTAAAGTGGAACATATTCTACAATTACAACAAGTTTAGTTCAACCTTTGCAAAACAAGATACAACCCACACTATGTCTATGGAGCCTCTAACAGAACAAAAGAGTGCTAAGACAGTGTCGACAACAAGGCCCCGACTATACCTTAAAATATTATGTATAAAGGATAAGAGATACAGGGCCCTAAAATGAAGTAGGGCTCACCAAGTCAGCTGAAGCGAGGGTGTGCTGTTGTCACGGATGAACACCACTTGTTATGGAACCACTTGCATCCATTAAAGATGCAGCTGCCCCTAGTAAAGGGATGTTAGTGCACATGGAATAGTACTAGTATGTAAACTAAACACCCTCTCAATAGAACGAGTAATAGTAACGGAAAAGGAGACATGAAATCAAGAAGAGACTCAAATAGTATCAAGGTGTCAAGTTAGGGGAAAGGTAAATGTCAAGTAAGTTCCAATATTTTTAAGTTGGGATATCTTTAGCACCGATACACCATCGTGTTTTAGCACGTAGTCCGATCTCAGCCCGACCGGCTAAGCCATCTCACCTCGAAACATCCACTCACAATACCACCATGTGCGCGGTATGGAGTCCGATCTCAGCCCGATCGGCTAAGCTGTCTCACCACAATGTCGTGTGGCTCGACATCACATCACATTTTGCTAGCAATAATCTCATCCCATTTAAGGGGAAACATCTCAACAGATCAATCTCATCCCATATAAAGGGAAACAACCTCATCACATTAACATGGGGGTTTACCCCTCAATCACTCCTACACCGGCACGTGTCGTTTCAGGGTTAGGTTGTTTCGACCTGCCCTTCCTCGGTGGCTAAACAATACTCCCAAGGCATTTATTATTATAAGTATTTACCACTTATTTCATATTTCTTTACATGTTATTCATTTCATTGGCACCATTGGCCATAACGCAATAGCATTCTTGGCACGTTGGTCATACTTAATATTTTATGCCCACTATTTCACTTAAAACATCATCATGGATAGTCAACAACAAACATTTCTATTCAACAAACATTTAGGGTCTCAGGCACATGTGATTTCTTTCACAATTTAATGTAATAGCTTTCATTAGAATCACGTTTTTAAATCATAAAATATTAACACACAACCCATACATAAATCACAATCTTAAATAGTAACTAAACATTACAAGAATCTTTGGAACACATATTGAACGAATATTTATTTTGACACAATGTCGTTTTGAAAATATCAATTTATAATGAGCAACAAGGGACTTACAATGCCATTGTGGGATTCAATTCTAAAAGAGGAGTTCAGCCAACATAACCCACTTTGAGCTTTTCTTAATTCACTACACAGTTCCGAAATCCTAGAGATATAGCAAAATTAAACACAGATTAGGAAGGAGTTCATAGATCCAACTCATTTGAGCATTTTATCAAATACTAGGTGGTAATTGTGATTTCAAAGTCCTATGGTGGATTCCTCCATTTCACTACCCAAAGCCTACCCAATTGAGCTCAACAATCTTCCCACAACCCTAAATAGTACATGCATACATAATGAACAACTCCCACATCCAATAATTGCTTGGCTCATTACCTAGTTTTTGTTAAATCTCAAAATTGATGGCTAGGGCTAGAATATTACCTTTTAGTTGAAAACCTGGTGAGCTACCCTTGTGAAATCTTCAAGACTTGAGCAACGATTGATAAAACAATGACTTAGAAATTCCCTTTCTCACTCTAGACCACATTCCCTCTCTAAGATATAAGTTTGAACCTTCTAAACTGATCTCTAGTTTTGTTTTATAAGAATGGGGACGGGTTTATAAAACCAGAAAAATGAAGCCTCAATGCAGGTCTGCGGTCACATATGCTATCGCATAACGCTCTGCAGTCCGCAAAATGCACCGCAGAACTTCCCTCCAAATATTTTCCATTGGATCTTTGATGGGTTGGGTGTCTGCGAAATGATTATGCGGCCTCATAATGGGCCTTATATTGGTCCTAAAATTAGCCCAAGTTTCTGCTTCATTCCGCGGCGGATCTGCAATCCATAGATCAGTTCTGCGATCTCATGATGTACCGCAATAATGCCCAGCACTTCCAAAAACAATTTTCAACACCCCAACGCACTGTTTAACCTATAATAACCGCGCCGCGGCACTACCAAACCCCATTTATTTGGTTAACTTTTATGGGGCCTTATAGTCTGCACCCATATCATTGCAACTGGTAGACCAAATGACTATAATACCTGAGGGGATAGTGGAAGATGTGTTAGTTCGAGTGGATAAGTTCATATTTCCTGTGGATTTTATAGTGGTCAATATGGAGGAAAACAACGAGGTCGCCCTCATCCTAGGAAGACCATTCTTAGAGAAGGGTAGAGCTATATTAGATATACACAAGAGAACACTCATGCTTAGAGTGGGTGAGAAGACTGTGACTTTTAATATGGAGGTAGAAAAGAGGGCACAAAAGGATAAACCAGTTACGAATGTTAAGTGGAAAGTAAAGGGCTCGAAATATAAGGTTGCGATAAGCGAGAAAGATTAATGTGGGGTGTACCCAAAGAAGACCGATAAAAAGCTGTCTGCATGGATGTGTGCATCAGTTCGGGCGCTAGGAATGGAGCCCGATTCCGACTCAGACCCCGACTAGATGTTCAGGGAAGTTTCATTTACCTTATGGTTTTTAATTGTGTTCCATGAGGGCATCACAACATAAAGTGTGAGGTGGGGGATATTGTTATGAGTATATATTAGTTTTCTTTTTGTTAGTTGTAGGAGTTAGAGATAGAAAAGGTTTAGAATTATTTTATGTATATCATCGATAGGTTTCTTGAGGGATTAAAGTCGATGGAAAAGTCCCCCTAGTTTTTATTTGTATCGCGGTTCTTTTCAAAGGGTTTTATTTGAATCGAGTGTAGTTAGTTGTATTTTTTCTAGGAGTAGGAAATCTTATGTTGTGATTTGAAACGAAGGCAATATCTCTTGACTTTATTATGCCTTGAGAATAGTAAGTGCTTTAGTTGTGACGCTTAGGCTCAGTTTTTGACTCTTGTATAAGTACCTTGAATTGTATGATCTTAACTTAGCATAACTACTTTGACTGGAGTATCTTGATAATCCGATCCTGAACGAGTTATGTGTCATGTGTGTGTGACATTTTGTGTTATTGTATGCATTGCATTTGATGTCTAGAACTTGCCTTGTGTGTTTGCAAAGAGAAGTGGTGGTTTTATTCAGTCTTGAAAGTGATATAGGCGTTTCTTTGTTGAGCCAGTTATATGCTTTTACCCACCTAATTGTTATGTATCTTAGTTAACCCCTTTGAGCCTGTAATCTTGTTTCTTTGGTAACCACATTACAAGCCTTACCCATTTCTTTGAATTAACCATCTATTTGAACCTTTTACCTCTCGTGAGCACTTGAATTTTTTGTGAACTTTGTAAAACTTAAAGTGTGAGGTGGTGGTTTGGCTTTTGAGTGGAACTATTGAAATAAGGAGAAAGGAAAAAAGAAAAGTAGTTTTATTGTTGTTAAAAATATTCCTTGATATAGGTAATTTTTTATGTATTTGTGCTTAAAGAGGTTGGGAGTTGATGTATATTGATGTGAAGGTGGAGCTATGGTTTGACATAAGTGTGGACTTTTGAATGGTTAACTGTATGTATTAAAGTACTTTGGGAGGTGTAGTCACTCTTATATCCATATGTATGCTAAACATCCCACAGCCTACATTATAACCAAATTAAGTCCTACTTGATCCTTGACTAAATGAGCTCAATTAGTAGAGTAGCACACTACGAGCAAGCCAATGGTACGTATTTTGTGGCATATGATTGTTGTTTCTGAGAGTGAGTGGATTCTTTCTATCTTGAGTTCCTAATTGTTCTTAATTTTATTGTGTGTGGAACTACTCTCTATTGTTGTGTGAGGCCACTTGACTCACGAAGGAAAGGTAATGCTGTTGACCTCTGTGTTAGATTAAATGAGTGGGTTGTGAAAATTATGCGGTGCTTCTGAGTCAAATCGTTCAGCGAGGATATTACAGTATTGTGCTTAGTCCATTTTAAATATTCTTTGTGTGATGAGTTAGGAGAGTTGGTTAAACAGGTCATGTCTTTATAAAGTGTAGTTTGATTGCTCGAGGACGAGTAATGGTTAAAGTGTGAGGTGTTGATGGTAGTCTATAATTACGTGTTTTTGCCTCTTATTGTACCCTAATTCACTGGACTTTACTTGTGTTGAGCTTTATTAGTGTTTTGCACTTATTGTGTGTTTTATGCCTTGCGGGAGTGATTGTGAGTTATGTAGATGTTGTGGAACTAATTTGAGCTATTCGGCACTTTGAAGTCTGACTAAAAGCACAAGGGATTAAGCTTGGATTGTGTTCGGGGGTCGAGGATAATGTATGGGCATCAAACATCAAGCAAAAAGCAACACTCTGAGGAATTTGCACTATTGCGGCCCATGGGATGCCACATCAGTGTGTTTTGGTNTGAGCTATTCGGCACTTTGAAGTCTGACTAAAAGCACAAGGGATTAAGCTTGGATTGTGTTCGGGGGTCGAGGATAATGTATGGGCATCAAACATCAAGCAAAAAGCAACACTCTGAGGAATTTGCACTATTGCGGCCCATGGGATGC
>AWOL01S0011548.1:0-37056 GCA_000715115.1 Nicotiana otophora
TATATATATATATATATATTATTTCAACGTTAATTCACGACCATCAATCAAACACCTAAGGACGGAGGAATTTTATCACACCCACGGGGGCGAATCAAGCTTAGTAGTGTGGGTTTCCGTAAACCCAGTAAATTTTGTACATATTTCGTATATGTATTAAAAATCTACTAAATATTCATAAAATTGTGAATCCAGTGTTTATGGTATATTTATTTAAAGTTATTGTAGGAACCTATAAACTTTAAATTTAGAATTCGCCTCAGTCCATTAATGATTTTAATAAATAAGCATCATAAATAAATGGTAAATGGGCGGCAACCTTTCTTTCTTTTAAAGGTTACCACCCAAGTGATGAAAACCCCATCACAGTTCGTAAAATGCGAACTCCTCTATGAGGAACATACGTCATACGTCATAATACAAGACGTTGATGTGCATTGGTCGACATAAATAACGTAAGCCATAGATAGGGCAATATAATTTATGATAGAAACTAGGAGTCAACCAAAAAATATAGAGAACCAGGTTCGCTATTTGTTTTCACAGTAAATAAACAGAAAGTAAAGAACACACGATATTTACACGGAAAACTTCTTGCTCAAGGGATTAAAAATCACGACCTACCCTAGTAGGGTTTTAACTCTACTAAACCGAGCAAACTTCAAATTACAACCTATTGCAATCTAGCAATTAAACTCTTACTCCCTCACCCCTTACAATAACTCTATTGTAAGCCCATTGCAATAATTCTATTACAAAGCAACAAACCTTGACTAACTCTAATCAAGAAACCAAACCAAACGATGATTGAAATCTGTCCTACAAAGCCACTTCTTGAAAGTAACGTAGGATTACAAGTGACAAACAAAATAACAAAGATTCAACAAAACCTAAGGACTTAATATATCTTCAATGTCGGGATCTGTTCCTTGAGGTTGTAGTAGCCTTATTCTTAAGAGAGCCTTAATGTATCATGTTCGATATATATGAGAGAGAATGTGAGAAGATATAGGGACATTTCATCTTTTAATATGGCCTCTAGCAAGCTGCAGTTGTGCTGCTGCCAGACGGTATAATGCAATAACTTTTACAACCGTAGAGTTGACTGTACGACGTCGAGGGAAACTGATCACATCTGGTCCTTATCTGGTTCCTCGAGAACGTTTAACCAACATCAAAATATAAAGTAACATATCATATTAAGGCCAAAGAAACTGATCATAACTAATTCCTATCTGGTTCCTCGAGACTATTTGGCAAATCATCAAAATACAAAATTGCATAACTTATCAATTTTCTCCTTTTCGATGATGAAAAATCCAGAATTAATATTCTCCCTGAGATTGATAACAACTGGTTCCAATCTGGTTTCTTGATAGTGTTTGACAAATAATCAAAACACAAAATAGTATAACTTATCAATTTCTCCCTTTTTGATGATGACAAACACAAAATTGATATTCCCCCTGAGACTGATCACAATTGCTTCCTATTTGGTTCTTCGAGACTGTTTGACAAATCATCAAAACACAAAATAACATAACTTATCAATTCCCCCCTTTTTGATGATGACAAATCCAAAATTAATATTCCCCATGAGAATCAGATTCCTTACATGTACTAATCGCATCTGGTCCCTACCTGGTTCCTCAAGAACGTTTGGCAAATCATCAAAATATGAAATAGCATAACTTAGAGCAATTTCCCTTTTTTGATGATGACAAATCCAAAATTGTTGTTTCCCCTGAGAACCAGATTCCTCACATGTTCCCATGCGGATCAGACCTATAATCAACATGTTATCAGCAATGTTTCCCCTACGAAGCACCGCTGCGAAGCAGAGCTATCTTTCATGTACAACATAATATATCAATTCGATTATGTTCCTCCCCCATGTTGACACCCCTGTTGATACCTCTGTAACTTCCCCCTTTTGGCATCATTGAAAAGAATAACAGAAGAAGCACAACCAAAAAACAGTTCAGCAATATTAACTCATGCCACTTGGAAAACACAACATAAAAATAACAAGAACAACAAGTGAATCTCATTGCACAAAATAGAGTAATTTCCCATAGTAGAGTAATTATAACAAAAAAACAGTAGTTTCAACAATATAGAATATGACAATTTAAACAATTAAAGTACCAATGTCATCAAACATAGGGATCAAAAGAAGATAGGAATTCGAGGGAATTTGAAAGGAGTAAAAGACATGGATCACTGGGCAGGAAGAAAAGTAAGTGGCTAAGGCCTTGATGAGCATGCCCATTCGTTCATTCACAATCCTTTGATCAATGATCATCTGCTCTCTCAGGTCCTCTATATGTTTCCTCAATCTTTCATTCTCACATTTCAACTTAGCGTTCTATTCTGCCAAGGGTTCACGGGGACATGGTTCTCTACCTATCTGAGTAGGCCGAACCACCAATCAGATCACCAAGCATTTTTCCAAGCTTCTCCTCATCAAGAACAAACTTAATCCCATGTAGCATCAGAGTATCACATACAACATAGAAGTTTTTACTTCTTCTTCATAAACGTTGGGACTTGGAGGAACAAATAGGTGATTCTATTTTTGGAACTCAACAATGTCAAGAAGTTCCTCCATGTTTTAGCAATATCAGAGTCAACACTCTACCTAACAGTACTTTTTGAGACTTCAGAGTCTTCTACCTCTCCAAACCTAATAACTCAACCTTTTGCTTCTGTAAGGAACCAGGTTCCTCACTCATACTATTCTTTCTTTCCCTGAGCAGCCATGTCTCCCTCTTATTCTTCTCAATTTGTTCACCCTTATCATCTGCTGCATCTTTATCAGCCAACTTTTTTTTCTCCATTTTTTTAATTCTTTCTCACAAGTGAAGATATTTCTACTTCATTCTGTCTTCCACAATCACCACATCAGCAGGTCACACCACTTCATTATCAATCAGCCTACTTTTCATCAATCCTTTTTACTTGATCTGAGGTTTGTTTAAGCACATAACTCAAGATAAAAAGATCATCATCAGAATTAACATCCTAAGAAGGATTAGAGGGACCAAATCCCTCATTCAGTTTCCCTTTTTCAAGCACATTCACCAATTCCTCCATCCTTCAAGGCTTCTACAAACCCAGTAACAATTTCAGTCTCACTCTCTAGAATATTAGATCTACCCCGTTCCTTTTCAATTAAAGTCCCATCAAAATCTACAAAAGACTTCTTGGGTTTTGATTCACATAGAGTAAGAATTTTGGAAGGTGACAGAGTTGGGTTCACTTCTGGCATATTTAGAGAGAAGGATGCTTTTTTATATAAGGTTGATTTGGTTTTGAAGAAAAAAGAATCGATTTTGGTTGGGTGTGAGAGAAGGAAATGGTTTTTGGGGCAACGGGTCAGTTCAGAAAGGTTTAACATTTTGGACTTCAAAAATTAAGAGAGAGGTGAGAATAAATTAATGACATGACACTTAAGCAGTTTAAAAAGGTATATAAGTATTGAAGAAACTACTAATCTGAGTCATATGAACCGGGTTCTTTGACAATTTTTGAAAATTTGAGCAAAACCTCCTAGAAGTGCAATGTCGCTCATACTTGTTTTCTCCTGAAACTGCTATGTGTGGATACCTGTAATGCTATAGAATTGAGTTAGATGCCACCAGAAAAATACTTTTTAGCAATGTACCTTTCTTTCTTTACATAACCAATCATCAAGGGACCAGGTCCTTAGTTGAGCTTGATCAACCCCAACTCTAGATGGCCTCTTTCAAAGTATTTTCTGCTCAGTTCTTTGGTAAAGATATATCTGCTACCTGATCCTCTGTCTTGCAAACCTTCATACAAATAATTCATTTTTCAATATTGTCCCTCAAAAAGTAATATCGCACATTAATGTGCTTTGTCTCCTTGTGTTATATCGGGTTCTTTGCAATATTTAGAGCACTTGTATTATCACATAACAATGGCATACAATCTATAAATACACTCAAATCTTCTAGCTTTTTCTTGATCTATAGCAGTTGAGCACAACAAGAGGCAACATCCAAATATTCAGTTTCCATAGTCAAAAGAGCCACAAGGTTTTGTTTCTTTGTACCCTATGAGATCAAGCATGATCCCAGAAAATGTGCCATTCTATATGTTCTCTTTCGATCCACCAAATATCCAACATGATCATCATCAGCATATCCAACCAAGTCAAAATTATCTCCTGGAGGATAGAAGAGGACCCGGTCCTACGTTCCCTTAGGATACCTCAAAATTCTTTTGTAAACCTTCAAGTGAGATTATTCTGGGCTTGATTGGAACCCAAAACACAACCCAACACTAAAAACAATATCAGGTTTGCTAACAGTCAAGTATAGAAGAGATCCAATGATACCCATGTACATAGTTTCATTGACAGGACAACCAGTTTCGTCCATGCCTAAACGAGTTACATCCCGTGCTTTCGGTCTATGGCTTTGAGTCGCTCGACATATGTAAATAGACCCGAGCCATGAAAGCATTTTGATCATATATAAGTATGAAAATAAAGAGCACAGTGCATAAAAAGATGAAGTCTCTAAATAATGTAGGACTTATAAGTGTGACGATGATGGTTAGGAACAATAGTTGGTGTTTGCAAAATAGACTACGGACTAATGTTGATTACCTTGATAATGAGTTTAATAAATGTGTTAAATAACTTGGTATATATCAATTTTAGATCAAAGAGTTTATGACATGCATTAGTTTAATTTTGGAGTGTAGTGAAAGAAAGAATAAAAATGGAATTAGCTAAAGATGAAAATGGACCCTGTCATAATTGAGGATGGACACCTTTTCACATGGACGCATAATATGAAATGAGAAAATGACTCATTCACTCTACATAGGTGATCTGGTGGTTGTATGTAGGGGTGGACAATTCATATTTTTTTATAAAGGGGAAGTGGACCCACGGTCCAAGGGGTTATAAATTGTCTTAATATACTACTTGAATTAAATTAGTTTCTTAGTGAGAATAAAGGCATCAATGAAAGTTAGTTATTTCTTACGGTATGAAGAGTTCTTTAAATTGAATTTAGACAATAAATTTATTAACCATAGCACATTATTCAATTCATATAAACCCCATCTCAATCAACTAGAAGCCCTTTACAATTGCACCATTTTGGACAACTATCTCTAAGGAAATTGTATTGTAATTTTCTTCTTGGTTTGGAAGATTTATGTATAAAGGTGTTGGGAAGGCTTATATCTAGTTCATCTTATCCCTTTTCTTCAAATAATTAAGGTAAGAATTCAACNATGTTCTCTCTACGGATCAGACTTATAATCAACACATGTTCCCCCTACGGATCAGACTTATTATCACATGTTAACAACAACATTCCCCTGCAAAGCAGACCAATCTTTCATGCAAAATACAACATATCAATTCAATTATGTCCCCCCCTCCGACACCCATGTAACTTCCTCCTTTTGGCATCATTGAAAAGAATAACAGAAGAAGCACAAGCAAAAAGAAGTTCATCAATATTAACTCATGTCACTTGGAAAACACATCATAAATAATAACAAGGATAACAAATAAATACCATTGCACAAAATAGAATGATTGCCCATAATAGAGTAATTATAACAAAAGCACCGGAGTTTCAATCAATACAGAATATGACAATCTAAACAACTAAAGTACCAATGTCATCAAACACAGAGATCAAAAGAAGATATGAATTCAATGGAATTTAGAAGGGGTGAAAGACATGGATCACTAGGCAGGAAGAAAATTAAGGGTCTAAGGCCTTGATGAGCTTGTCCATTCATTCATTCTCATTCCTCTGATCAATGATCATCTATTCTCTCAGGTCCTTCACATGTTTCCTCAACCTGTCATTCTCACCCTTCAACTGAGCATTCTCTTCTGCCAAGGGACCACTGGTACCTGGTTCTCTACCTCTCTGAGCGAGCTAAACCATCAGTCGGAACACTAAGAATCTCCCCAAGCTTCTCCTCATTAAGAACAAACCCAGTCCCATTCACATACAACATAAGAGTATCATCATCAGTAACAGACAAATTTGCATAGAAGTTTTTCACTTCTTCTCCATAAGCTTTGGGAATTGGAGGAACAAAGAGGTGATTCCGTTTTTGAAACTCAACAATGTCAAGAAGTTCCTCCATTTTTCAGCAATATCAAAGTCAAACACTCTGCCCAACAACACTTTTTGATACTTCAGAGTCTTCCTCTCTAACTCTGATAACTCAACCTTTTGCTTATTTAAGGTACCAAACTCCTCACTCACGCTACCCTTTCTTTTTCCGAGCGATCGGGACTCCCTCTTCTCCTTCTCAATCTGTCCACCCTTATCATTTGTTACATTTTTCTCAGCCGACTTTCTTTACTCTTTTTTTGCTCTTCTCTGAATTCTTCCTCACAAGTGGAGATTTTTTTCCCACTTCATTCTCCTTATCCTCCACATTCACCATATCAGTAGGTGATGCCACTTCATCAATCAACCTATTTTTCACCAATCCTTTTTACTGGATCAAAGGGTTGTTTAAACACAGAGCTAAAAAAAATCATCATCAGAATCAACATATTGAGAAGGACATGGGGGATCAGGTCCTATATTCAGTTCCCCTTTTTCCAGCACATTCACCAATTTTCCCTGAGTTCCTTCACCACATCATCCATCCTTCAAGGACTCTACAAACCCATCAATAATTTCGGAGAGAGAGAGGATTTCTTGTGTTCTGAGTTTGAGTGAAGAGAGACAAAGAGTTTGGTTTAAAATAGGATGAAAAGAACAGGTTTTGATTGAGTATGGGAGAAAGATGGATTTGGGGCAACGGGTCGATTCAGAAGAGGTGTAACGTTTTGGACTTCAAAAATTAGGATAGAGGCAGGAATAAGTTAATGACATGGCACTCAAGTAGTTTAAAAAGTATATAAGTATTGAATAGACTGCTAACTTGAGTAAACAAAATCATGTTCCTTGACGGTTTTTGAAAATCTGAGCAAATATTTCTAGAAGTTCAATGTCACTCTTACTTATTTTGTCCTGAAGCTGCCATATGTGTATAACCTTAACAGTATATATTTGAGTTAGATGTCGCCAAAAAATATATTTTAGCAAATTACTTTTCCTTCTTTACATAGCCAATCATCGAGGGACCAGGTCCTTAGTTGAACTTGATCAACCCAACTCCAGACGATTTCTTTTAAAATGTTCCCTCTTTAGAGCCTTGGTGAAGATATCTGCTACCTGGTCCTCCATCTTGCAGAACTTCATACAAATTACCATTTTCAATATTATTACTTAGGGAGTGATGTCTCACATCAATGTGCTTGTTCCTTTTGTGTTGTACCAGGTTCTTTGCCATGTTGAGAGAGCTTGTGTTGTCACACAATAAGGGCACACAATCTGTCACATCAATGTGCTTGGTCCTTTTGTGTTGTACCAGGTTTTTTGCCATGTTGAGAGAGCTTGTGTTGTCACACAATAAGGGCACACAATCTGTAAATATACCAAAATTCTCAAGTTGTTGCTTGATCTACATCAGTTGGGAACAACAAGAGGCAACAACCACATACCCAGCTTCAATAGTAGAAATAGCCATAGCGTTTTGTATCTTTGTACCCCATGAGATCAAGCATGAACCTTGAAAATGTGTCAAATGTACTATTTCTATCAACCAGATATCTGGCATAATCAGTATCAACATATCCAACTAAGTCAAAATTATCTCCTTAAGTATAGAAGAGGACCAGGTCATGCGTTCCCTTGAGATACCCCAAAAATCTTTTGGCATCCTTCAAGTGAGATTTTGTTGGGCTTGATTGGAACTTATTACACGATCCAAAACTAAAGAAAATATCAGGTCTGCTAGCATTCAAGTACAGAAGAGACCCAATGATACCCCTATGCATAGTTTTATTGACAAGAGAACCAGGTTCGTCCATGTCTAGTCTAGTAGTAGCGACAATAGGTGTATCAATGATCTTAGAATTCTCCATCTCAAATCTATTCAGTAGCTCCTTGATGTACTTTTGCTAACTGATCATAGTGACTTTTGAAGTTTTCTTTATTTCTTGTTGTGTTTCCAAATTCATCAAGTTTGTTTCATAACACCCTCCTAGTTCTAGTCATTGTTTTGTCTGATGACTTAGGGACCAAGTGCCACAATTTGTTTCTCTCAAACTGATGGAGTTCTTCTTGCATAGCAGCTATCTAGTCAGCATCTTTCAGTTCTTCCTTGATATTCTTAGGCTCAATTTGAGACAAGAAGGATGAGAAAACAAACATGTTCCTTGCCTTAGATCAAGTTTGAATACCATAGTCTAAGGGAGTGATTACATTTTCAAGGGGATGTGAGCTCTTGTGCTTCCAGTTTGATACTTGAACTTCAGGATTCGAGGCACCAGGTTCCTCCATATTTGATCCATCATTTGCATTAACAAAAATATGACTTTCACTTCTTTGTCGAGCATCAGGAGTACCTGATACAGCATTAGCAGCCCTATGTTCAGCTTCAATTAAGGTAATAGAGGGACTAGTTTCCTCTGTGCCTTCTGGAGATTCTGCTGCATCTTCTTCTTCGCTCTACTTGACTTGACTCCTCATATCAGTCTTTCCATTTGCAATATCTATAGCTTTAATAGGAACTTTTGTAAATTATCCATCTTCATCTTCTTTGTTATGTGACCTTTTGCCACTTGATTCATGGGATTCATCAAAGATCATGTACACACTTTATTCTACACACTAGGTTCTTTAGTTGTAGACCTAGCATGCCTTGCTTTGAGAGGAGTAACCAAGAAAAATTCCATCATCACTTTTTGCATCAAATTTTACCAAAGCATTCTTACCATTGTTGATAACAAAACGTTTTCATTCAAAGGCTATAAGGTAAGTCAGCTTGGGTTTTCTCCCATTGAGCAGTTCATAGGGAGTCTTCTCGAACAGGGACCTGAACATGCACCTGTTAATCAATTAGCAGGCAATGTCGATTGAGTCAACCTACGAACCAGGTCCTCTATAACAGTCATATGCTTCGAGCAGCCACTATCTCTATACCATTTTGACTTCTTTCTCTCACTCCAACTTGCACATAAAATAATTGATTAGACTTAGGAACCCAATATTGCTTGGGTACCTTATAATGGTTGAACGGGCGGGTCAAATTTCTTTTTGCCCATACAGGCAACACATATTTTCTTCTCAGAGAACCGGATTCCTCAACAGTAGGCTTCTTTTCAACAAAATCTTTGTTTTTCTGTAGAGACTGAATTTTAGCTTTACAAGAGTCCTTGTAATGACCAGTTTGACCATAGTGAGTACACAACCAATTATTAATTTTACCCTTTTTGATGATGACAAACTCAGAATTGATATTCCCCCTAGGAATCAGATTCTCAGCATGTTCCCCAAAGAACTAGATTCCTGTGAGAAGGTTGATTCTGATGATCAAGTTGTGATAAGCTTTTTAACTGCTAGGGGTGGTGGTAAAGCTAAAAATAATGTTGTTCCCAAATTACTAGACAACACAGCAAGGCTGAATTCGATAATGCTCTGAAGGCAAGTAAGAAAAAGAAGAAGAAAATGAGTCTGATTCACCCATTCTAGGTACAGTTACATACTTGCTATGGGGATTATAGGAGGTTTTAGCCCTTTGGAACTCGATTTCTTGTATGTTTCCACCATTACTCTTGTACATAGACGTTATTACATCAGAGGACAAGGTCCATTTAAGTGACTTATCAAGATCATTTTTAACCCTTTTCAGATCCTCCTGAAGTTGTCTATTCTTTTCAAGCTCAGCACCAAAACTTGTTTTAACTTTCTTAAGCTCACTCTCAAGCTCAAGTTGAGCCTCACTAGCCACTTCTTTATCCTTAGGATTGTCCATCCATTTTTTCCTTTGTTTTTCAACAAGGTATTTTCTCTAGTTACTTTTTTCACTTGTTCCTTCAAGTCTAAAATAGAAACTACCATATCATCCCTCTCTTGTTCTATGTCACCAATTTCTTCAATTAGAGAATTTTTCTCATTAATGAGGCTATGATATGCATCAATCAACACATTTTCTAAGGACATCAATTTTTTCTTAGAGTAAATTTTTAAATTTCTTTGAACATCAAGAAAACTTACTTCATCTTCCTCCTTGTCCGCATTCATCAGATTTAGCCATGAGTGGAAATATTGACTCATATTCTGAAGATTCATCGTCAACAACCATCATAGATGTATCTCCTTAATCATCCTCACCTTCAGATTCACTACAGGAATCTCCCCAGACAGCCAGAGCTTTCTTCAACATATTATTTGCAGCATCTCTTCTTTTGAACTTCATGTCAGGGACCTGGTTCCTCTTAGCCGCCTTATCAATGTTGGTTTTGTAATGATCCTTCTTATGAAAAGGACAGTGTTTAATGAAGTGTCCAGACTTTTCGTACTTATGACAACAATTATTTCCTTTGAAATTTCTGCTGGAACTTCCTTTCTTTGGAATCACACCATTTGTTTGAATCATCTTTTGGAATCTTCGAGTGAGATACACCATGTCGGATTCATCACTACTTGAGTCGTTATTGGCAGCCTTGAGTACTAGGATCTTCTCCTTCTTGGGCCCTCTTCTTTCAAGATCTTTCTTTCTCTTCATCTCATAGGTTTTGAGATTTCCAATAAGCTCGTCAATAGTCAGCTTCTGCAGGTCTTTGGTTTCAATGATCACATTAATCTTGCTCTCCCAGGAACCTGGTAGAACACTGATTATTTTTTGGACCAGCTTGTTGGTTGGAATGATTTCACCAAGTGAATGAAGCTCATTGATTATGGAGGTTAAACGGGTATGCATCTCTTGAATAGATTCATCCTCTTTCATTTTAAAGAGTTCATACTCAGTTGTAATCATATATATGTTGGACTGCTTTACCTGAGTAGTTCCCTCGTGAGTCGTTTGAAGCGCTTCCTGGATTTCCTTGGCAGATTCACATGCCGAGATACAATTACACTCGTCTGGTCCAATACCACACACAAGAATCTTCTTTTCCTTGAAGTTATTCTCAATAACTTTTCGATCAACATCATTGTATTCTTTTCTTGCCTTGGGAACAGTCTTTGTTCCGTCTCCAACAGCCTTTATACGGACAAAGGGACCATCACAAGTCACGCCCCAAAGCTCGGAGTCTTCAGGCATAATGAAGTCATGCATTCTATTTTTCCACCATCCATAATACTTTCCATTGAATCTTGGAGGTCTTGTGGTCGATTTTCCTTCCTCGAGGTTTGGTGGAGAAGCCATAATGAAGATCCTTTCTAACGCAGCAGGATGGGACGAGTCAAAATTACCGGGACTAGGCGGGACAGGACAAATTTTAACCATGACGGTAACACGACGGGCCTTAAACGGAACGACCCGGTAGTCCCATCCCATCCCACCAACAAACGGGATGGGATGGGGCGGGGCGAGATGGGACGGAACGTGGCCCGTAAGTGGGACTTTTAAAAAAATATTTAATATTTAAGCATTGAATTTGGCAATGACTATTTTTCTTATAGATAGCAACATTTATTTTTCTAAAGTTGACAATGATCAAGTTTTTAAAGTTTGCAATGACTAATTTTTTGACTTTTTTAATAGACTTAAAACATAAAAAATTATAAAGAAACTAAGTAAAGAATTATAAATTATTAAAACAAAAGACTTTTAACGAATGCTTTTAGTAACTATAATAGACTTGTAATTTATTTAATATAATATCAAGCTATAAAATAACCAAGTAAGACAATTTATAAGAAAGAAAATCAAGGCTATAGCCTTTTATTTATTAATAGAAGTTTCAAATTTCACATACAAATAAAGTCTTTTGAAGAGCACCTAATCTACGCAACCACCTTCTGATAAGTGGGCGCTTTGACTATTTATTAGCATATTTTTGCTTTTGTTTTAGTCCGAAAGTATTGATTTATATCCCGAAACTAATGAAAGTGTGTAAATTGCAGGAATGTTGGAAATTTGGTCTGCCATGATGAATTCCGGCTTAAAAAAGAGTATTCCGAATCACAAGGCAAGAAAGGGCGCAAAACTAAAGAAGTGTGGTCCGCAGAAAGATTTCTACGGTCGCAAAAGAAATTGCAGACCGTAGAATTCCATCTGCGGCCGTAGATCAGGTGAAAGAGCCCAGCAGGAATTTGGCCAATGTGTGGAGCACATATGAATTGTGCGGCCGCAGAACAAGGTCTGCACTGACAAATGATTCAAAGTTCATAGAGTGCGCAAAAGATCAAGTCCTGAAGCCTTGCTGAAGTGCGGCCGCAGAAGATACTTCGCAACCGTAATCCAGAATTGTGCGGCTGGAGAATCCAAGATCTTACAATTGAAGAAATCTGCGGACCGCACATGGAATTGTGCGGCCGCAGAATCTCCCGAGGGGCATCTTTGTCAGCAAATTTTGGGCCACTATAAATAGACGAGTTTCACTTTTTAGGTCAAGTTTCAAAGTTAGAGCAACCGTAGCCGTTATATTTTGCCATTTTAGTAAGTTCGTGACTATTTTAGTGTTTAAACATTATATTTTATCATTTTAATCTTAGATTATGAGTTTAATTAGCATTTCTTCTTTATTTGCTTCAATTCCCACTATGAGTAGCTAGATTTGTACTAGGGTTATGAACCAAGCCTAGTATGTAAACCTTATGGGTACTTAATTTAATGCTTATTTATGATTGTGTGTTGATTATTTAGCTTAGTTTATGCTTCAATTTTAGAATTAATGGTTGCAAACATTGATTCATGCCTTTTTGACTTACTTGAGAAGGAGGGACCTATTCTAGGGTAACTTGGCTAACAAGGAATTGGGCTAATTGAGGGTTTGATTAACCTAATTAAAAGATTCAAACTAGAGATAGTGAGAACCCGACTTGAGCTCATATCAACTATTTTGTTTGATACCCATTTGGATGTGAGAAAACCAAATTGCGCAAAATCACTTTTTGGCCAAGAGGTATTGAGTGGGTAACGTAGAGTTGAGAGCTATAATACACCCCAATCAACAAAATAAGTATTAACGTATTTTACCCATTAAGCAAACACATAGGTTATGGTCACATCCCTAGGCTTTATAATTATTTGGAAAAACAACCAAAAACACCGATTCGCTTCTAGTTTCTTTTATTAGCTTATAATTGCTAGAGTAAAATTAGAATTAGAAATCAAAACCTTTTGTGGAAGTGCAATTTAGCTATTCCTTTCGCTTTTGTCAAGTGTATACGCCTTACACCCATAGTAACTCCCTGTAGAAATTGACCCGACTCTTGTTGGGTACTATTCTTCCAACGATCGGTTTCACTCACTATTGAGTGCGGATTGGATGTGGATCAATTTTTGGCGTCGTTGCCGGGAATGTAAAATTGTGTTAGCTATATATTTGGGTTTGTTCTTGGAACATCTTATTTTCCTTCCGTGTTACTAACTTGTGTGAGAAATCTTAGGTACAACCATGGAAAACAATGAGCTCGGAAATTTGCCTTTGGGGGATTTGGATGTGGAGGACGAGCAAGTAGAGGAGGTACCTCATGAGCCACAAGCCAATAGGAGAGGTCGGGTACCTCATGACAATGTGCCCGTTCCACCCCCACCCACACCTCCACCACGAGAGGCTCCATACCGGATATTTCCCAATGAAGGTTATTCTAGTCAATAGTCCCTCCCCGTATTAAGGCGGGAAACTTCCAAATCACCAATGTGATGCTCACATTGCTTGAGCAACGGGGTTTCTTCACCGGTGATAAACATCTGAAGGGGTTTATGGACACTTGTTGGGGGAGCAAGCAAACAAATATCTCCGAGGATGCATTGAGGCTAAGGCTTTTTCCCTTCTCTCTATGGGGGAAAGCTTTAGATTGGTTGGAACGATTTTCAAACCATTCAATTCACACTTAGGATGAGTTGGAGGAAACGTTCATTGCTAAGTTATTCTCTCCCGGACACATGGCTATACTTTGAGATGAGATCTTGGCATTCAAGCAAGAGCCAAATGAACCAGTACACGAGATATGGGAACACTATAGAACTAAGGTCAAGGAATATCCCAACAACGATATGACGGAAAACATGATTCAACAAACCTTCTATCATGGGATTAACATGACCAACCAATATGTAGTGAATCAACTAGCCGGTGGGAACTTTAGGACTATGCCTTATGTGGAGGCGTGTGAGATTTTGGATGAGATGGCAGACACGTCGTCGGCTTGGAAATCCCGGGCCAATGTTTCACAAGGTGACCCGAATATGATCCACCTTCACAGAGAATTGCACGACCATGGGCAAGCCATTGCCGAATTAACAACCATCACGATTCAACTTGCAAAGCCAAACTAAATCAAGTGCAAACTCTGAAGCAAGTCAATGCTATGGAAGGAGTGAACATGATGGTAAACAAAAGGAGGACCAAGGGCCCACATGTGCCAAATTGAGTGGAGAACTATGTGCAAGCAGATGGTAGTTTTAAGCAAGATGATTCCTATAATGAACAACAAGAAGAAGTGTACTATGTGAATAATTTTCAAGGGCAAAGAGATAATTTCCAAGGCCCAAGCCAACAGCAATGGCGACCTCAAAATAATCAAGGCAATTGGAATTCTAACAATCAAGAAAATTGGAGTAGAGGCAACAATCAAGGGAATTGGCATAACAAAAAACAATCAAGGAAATTGAAGTGGAAACAACAAGGAAATTGGGGAGGTAACAATCAAGGCGGATGGAATAACAATCAAGGCAACGGGGGGTCGGGTTTTCAAAGGCCCCCAATGTACTAACAACTAAGCAACCCTCCTCCTTATCCTTCCCAAGGTTCGAGTTCTTCAAATAATGAGATGGGGCATATTGAAAATATGTTCAAGCAAATGATGGAAAAGAATGTAGATTCGGATGCCAAACTTGCCTCACACAACACATCAATCCGCAACCTAGAAGTTCAAATGGGGAAAATCTCTCAAGCCTTAAATTCTCGTCCTAAGGGGGCACTACCAAGTGACGCGGTGGTAAACTCAAAGGGTGGAAACAACACGGGGCATGCCATAGCGGTTATCACAAGAAGTGGAAGAGGCGGGAATGCACCCACCTCAAGTGGAAGGCAACTTGTTGATGATGATCAAGTGATGCAAGAAGAAGTGATCCCAAACAATGTGGTGCAACCTAATGATGCAGTTCGGATTAATATTGATGATAGTGTGGAAGAGACTCAAGAGGAGGTGAACCTGCCTAGGGAACCCGTCGTACAACTATGCACCCCGAAAATTGCCCTTGGATCTTGAAAATAGGACAACTCCTCTGACAAATCCTTCTATTGAAAATCCTCCTACCTTGGAGTTGAAGCCATTGCCTCCACATATTCGGTATGAATTTCATGGTCATTTTTCTACTTTACCAGTTATGTTTTCCTCTTGTTTGACTAACGTGCAGGTAGATTCCATATTGACGGTGCTACAAAAGAGGAAGAAATCTATTAGGTGGACTTTGGCGGATATTCGGGGGATAAGCCCCGCCTTTTGCATGCATAAGATCAAATTGGAGGATGGAACCTAACCATCTATTGAACATCAAAGGAGACTCAATGAGGCTATGCAAGAAGTTGTCAAGAAGGATATTATCAAGTGGTTGCATGCCGGGGTTGTCTACCCCATCTCTGATAGTTCATGGACTTTTCCGGTTCAATGTGTCCCAAACAAGGGGGGAATGATGGTGGTCACAAATGATAAGAATGAGTTAATTCCTACTAGAACAGTGATCGGTTGGAGGGTGTGTATGGACTATCGCAAGCTCAACAAAGCCACAAGAAAGGATCACTTTCCACTTACTTTCTTAGATCAAATGCTCAATAGATTAGCCGGCCGTGCTTTCTATTGCTTTCTTGATGGGTACTCGGGCTATAACCGAATTCTCATTGCTCCGGAAGATCAAGAGAAAACAACCTTTACATATTCCTATGGTATTTTTTCTTTCAAGAGGATGCCATTTGGGTTGTGCAATGCACCAACGACTTTTCAAAGGTGTATGATGGATATTTTCACGGACATGGAGGAAGACTACCTTGAAGTTTTCATGGATGACTTCTCGGTGGTTGGAGAGTTTTTTGATGATCGTCTTACAAATTTGGACAAAGTGTTGGCTAGATGTGAAGAAACAAATTTGGTGCTCAATTGGGATAAATGCCATTTCATGGTCTAGGAAGGTATTGTCCTTGGCCACAAAATCTCAAGGAATGGAATTGAAGTTGACATGGCAAAGATTGATGTGATTTCTAAGCCTCCACCCCCAACTTCAATGTTTCTTAGGCCACACGGGTTTTTACCGGCGCTTCATCAGAGACTTCTCTATGGTGGTGAACCCATTGTGCAAGCTTATATGCTAAGTTTAACTTCAATGATGATTGAATGAGAGCTTTTGAGTTGTTGAAGCTCAAGTTGACAACTACTCCCATCATCACTGCTTCAAATTGGAGTATGCCTTTTGAACTCATATGTGATGCAAGTGACGTAACGGTTGGAGCTGTTTTGGGGCAATGCATAAACAAAAATTTTCATCCGGTCTACTATACTAGTAAGACCATGAATAGTGCCCAAGTCAACTATACCGTTACGGAGAAAGAGCTTCTTACCATTGTGTTTGCAATTGAGAAGTTTCGCCCGTACTTGATGGGTGCAAAAGTCATTGTCCACACATATCATGCGGCACTTCATTATCTTATGAGCAAAAAGGACTCCAAAGCTCGGTTGATGATATGGGTGCTCTTGTTGCAAGAGTTTGATAGTGACATCCAAGATAGAAAAGGTAGTGAAAACCAACTGGCAGGCCACTTGTCTCGTTTGGAGGAGGGAAGGTCACATGATGGCCTTGAAATCAATGACTCCTTCCCCTATGAGCAACTCTTGGCTATTTCGATGAAAGATGTGCCATGGTTCGCAGATTTAGCAAATTTTCTTGGGTGTGGAATCATTTCGGATGAGTTCTCTTCAAGCCAAATGAAGAAGCTCAAACGGGATTGTCAAGATTATTTTTGGGATAAACCATATCTTTTCCGAATTTGTAGGGATGGGGTGATTAGAAGATGTGTACCAAAATAAGAGCAAGGTGAAATTCTTAGGGCTTGTCATTCTTCTCCATATGGTGGTCATCATGGTGGAGCAAGAACGACGTCCAAAGTGCTTAGTTGCAGTTTTATGATGACCCAAAAGGTCATCTTTAATTTTAATAATTATTTATGTGTTTCGAGACATCAAATAGCACCATTCAGCTTTTCTCTACTTGCGTGCATAGTCCGTAAATTTTTTCCGTAAAGTTTTATGTGAAAAATTGATTAAAATGTGAAATAGAGCTTTAAAACTCAATTGGGTTGACTTTGGTCAATATTTTGAGCAAATGGACCCGGATCAATATTTTGACAGTTTCGGTAGGTCCGTATCATGATTTGGGACTTGGGCGTATGCCTGGAATCTAATTCGGAGATCTCTAGCTCGAGTTATTGCATGTTGTAGAATTTTTGAAGTTTAAGGCTTAATGACTTTAAAGAATTGACCAATATTTGACTTTGTTGATACCGGGTACCTATTTTAGTTCTCGAACCCGGTATATCTCCATTACTATATTTATAACTTGTCTGCCAAATTTGGTGAGAAACGGAATTGGTTTGACATGATTCGGACGTCCGGTTGTTAAAATAGAAATTCTAAAGTTTTTTTAAAAATTTCATTTGATTTGGTGTCCGATTCGTAGTTCTAGGCGTTATTTTTGTGTTTTGATTGCGCGAGCGAGTTCGTATTAAGTTTTTGGACTGGTGTGCATATATGCTTTGGAACCCCGAGGGGCTCGGGTGAGTTTCGGACAATTTTCGGACCATTTTTGTTCAAGAACAGATGGCTTGAAATCTAATATTTCCCAGTTCTGGTTTCCTTCTATGCGATCGCGTGGCTTCATCCACGATCACGAAGGCTTAATGTCACTGATGAAAATTTAAACTATGCGATCACATAGTCACATCAGCGATTGCATAGTGTTCGCAGTCAAAGCACCGCGAACGCGAGGGCCAAGCTGCGTTCGAGTAGAAGGAATGAAGGCAGAAGCTGGGGACACCATTTGTGTTGCGTGATCACACAAGGAAGTACGCGATCGCGTAAGGCTGAGAGAAATGTTCTCCGCGATCGCATGACCATTTACGCGATCGCGTAGAGTTAAAACTCTGGGCAGCCAAAATATGCTTCGCCGTCGCAAAGAATTATCCGCGATCGCAAAGAGTAAAATAGAACTGGGCAAAGACGTGCTGCGCGATCGCAAAGGAATTTCCGCGATCTCATAAGGTAAAAACCTGGACAAACAGAACTTAAGTTCTGTAAATGGGATTTTGACCCATTTTCTACCATTTTCAATTTTGAGCTCGGGTAAGAAGATGTTTGGGCGCTTTTCACGGGAAAATATTGGGTTAAGTATTCCTTATCCTATATTGATTATATTTCATGATTCCGTACTCATTTACAGCATGAATCCGTGAATTTATGGAAGAAAAATCAGATTCTTATAAAAACTTCCAAAAATGTAAAATTAAGATTTGAAGGTCAATCCGGTGTCGGAATTCGATAATATTTGTATGGTTGAACTCGTATTGGAACGGTGTTCGGATTTAGTGAGTTTTTCTGGGATTCGAGATGTGGGTCCTACTGTTAAATGTTGAGATGAATTTCGGATTTTTAATCCGAAAAATTAGTAATTTCATACGGAATTAATTCTACGATTTGTATTGAGTATATTGAATTATGTATGACTATATTTGAGGATTTCGGACACGATTTTATTGGGCAAAGGTTTATTGGAATCTTGAATTTGGTTGCAAATCGAGGTAAGTGTCGTGGTTAACCTTGACTTGAGGGAATAGGATCCTTTAATTATTTGTTACGTGAATTTCATGTGCAACAATGTATAGGCAAGGTGACGAGTGCCTATACTTTATCAAATTTATTGTTTGCATAATTATTTAAAAATCATAAATTATTTTAAGACACGAAATAATTTTTATAATAATTGTTTCTCTCATATTCTGTATCAAATATTAATTCTTGAATTCATGCAATAATTGTTACATGCTTACTTGATTTATGTGTCTTAATTGCTATTTGACATTTAGCATATTAAATATGAAATTGCCTATTTTTTCCCTGATTTTCCACAATTAATTACTTTTTGTCATTACTTATTTCCTAAATAAATTATAATCATTGCATGCTTTGTTGCCTAATAATTTCTTATTGAATGTGATATTTATTGGAGTATTTTTATTACAATCAAGAGTTGTTAATTTTATATTGTTGGAGCGGGTTGCACACCGCAATAGAATTGAAAATGAATATATTGGGGGATCGGGTTGCACACGGCAACGGATTATATTTTAAGTTTATATTGTTGGAGCGGGTTGCACACTGCAACGGAAATTTATTGAAGAATTATATCGTTGGAGCGGGTTTCACGCCGCAATGGATATTGATTGAAATAATAATTGGTTATGACTGCTGAGTTGGTTTCAACAGTTGAAATGAGTTACATGTTTTATTTCTATTATTGCTGTTATTACTATTATTATGTATAGGTTAATGTATTTGACCTGCCTTAGCCTCGTCACTACTTCGTCGAGGTTAGGCTCGACACTTACAGAGTACATGAGGTCGGTAGTACTCATACTATACTCTGCTCTTCTTGTGCAGATTTCGGACTTGGTCCCAGCAGCGTACTATAGATTTGCTCGGATTCAGCTACCAGTGGAGACTTGAGGTATAGCTGCACGACGTTCGCAGCTTTGAAGTACCCTTCTACTTTCTTTTAGCTGTGTGCTTTCTTTCAGGAAAATTTATTTTGTTCAAAGCATTGTTTGCATTATTCTAGAAGCTCGTGCACTTGTGACACCAGTTCTGGGATGGCATTCAGATATCGCTGGTATTATGGATTATTCACTTTATTTCAGACTTTACTTCCGTAATTATTTCTTTGTTATTAATTAATTTAAAATTATGTTAGAATGGCTAATTATATTCTAACGTTGGCTTGCCTAGCAAGTGAAATGTTAGGCGTTATCACGGTCCCGAAGGTGGGAATTTCGGGTAGTGACAGGTTTCTATTGGCCTACTCTTTACAAAGATGCAAGTGAGTTAGTGAAAAGATGTGATTTCAACGGGCCGGTGGAATCTAAAAAAAAAAAATTGCCTCTCACAACCATGTTGGAGATTGATATTTTCAATGTGTGGGGTATTGACTTCATGGGCCCTTTTGTGAGTTCTTGTGGAAACACCTACATCTTGATCGCGGTGGATTATGTATAGAAATGGGTTGAGGCCGTTGCTTTACCCAACAATGAGGCGAGAAGTGTGGTAGCTTTCTTGAAAAAGAATATTTTCACAAGGTTTGGTACTCTACGTGCAATTATAAGCGATGGGGGGTCACATTTTTGCAACAAGGCTTTCAATACTTTACTTAACAAGTATGGTGTTACTCACAAAGTTATGACTCCCTATCACCCACTAGCTAGTGGGCAAGTGGAAGTCTCCAACTGGGAGATAAAGAGTATCTTGTCCAAAACGGTGAATGCTAATCGGACGGATTGGTCCAAGAAACTTGATGATGCATTATGGGCTTATCGGACAACTTACAAAGTACCTATCGGAATGTCGCCATACCGGTTGGTGTTCGGGAAAGCCTGTCATCTTCCGGTAGAACTAGAGAACAAGGCCATGTGGGCTCTAAAGAATTTGAATCTTGATTGGGATGTAGCTGCTAACTTGAGGGTTGCATACTTGAATGAATTGGATGAGCTGCGGTACCATGCTTATGTGAGTTCGTCCTTGTACAAAGAAAAGATGAAATATCTTCATGACAAATATATTTGGAACAAAGAGTTCAAGGTGGGCGATGTTGTGTTGTTGTTTAACTCAAGGTTGAGGATGTTTCCAGGGAAGCTAAAATCAAAATGGAGTGGTCCTTTTGAAATAGTGGGTGTGACACCTTTTGGTGCATTAGACTTGAAGAACAAAAACAATGAAGTATTCCGAGTAAATGGTCACTGGGTGAAGCACTACTTAGGAAAGGTTGGAGATAGCCACGTGGTGTCAATCATTCATCTCGCTTGAGGGTATTTTGCGACGTGCCGCGACGTTAAATCAGGCGCTTCTTTGGAGGCAACCCATGTTTCTTTTCCTTTCTTTTTTTAGTTAGTTGTTGTTTTTGTTCTAACTTGATTTGCAGTGTGCTACAGGGGTGAGTGTGACTTACAAAAATACCGCAGAATTGAAATGTCAAAAATACCAACTCTCTGAAGTTTGAGCTTGTCAGTGCGGAGGACGATCTGCGACCACACGTGAAATCTGCGGCCGCACCCAAACATGTGCGAACCGCAGATTGGTTTTGAAGAATAATCGTCCAGGTTAAAGAGTGCGGACCACACATGAAAATGTGCGGTCGCACTCATCTCTGATCCCCTCTCCTTTTGAACGGTATAAATAGAATAGTAGGGCTCATTTTACTCTTTTCCCACTTTGAAGAAACACTGTTGCCCAGCTAAGTTTTCTTGGAGATTTCAACTGTCCACACTCACATTCACCTAGATTACTCACGCATTCACTCTATCCGGTATGCTTCAATTTCATATTAGTTTTTAAGTTAGTTTAATTTATAGATTTGTTTTAGTTCTCTTTAGGCTATTTGTTATCAGAGTTTCATCGTGTGTCCATACGATGTAGATCTGAACTGGGTTAACTTGATACATGCTCTACGGGGACTGGGTTAGTGAAATTTCATGCTTTTACAATGTTGCCATGCCTATTTGTGCGAGAAACTGAAAATTCCTAGAATTAAAAAGTGTCTGTTCGTAATTATTTGAATTCTATGGCCGCCCTTGAATTGTGCGGTCTGCAGAAATGCATTTATAAACACTTATGTGAGGCAGGAATCTGCGGCCGCAGGTCAAATTGTGTAGACCGCGGATTAGGCCTTTACCTGTCATCATAAAGTCTTCACTTTTGAGACTCCAAGTGTGTCCGCAAGTCAAATTGTGCGAACCGCAAATTGCCTCTTGCTACTGCAGATTGATCATTTCTCTATCATCAAAGTGTTCATATTTTTGGGGACTCAAAAGTGCAGCCACAATCTCAAATGTGCAGACCACACATCCCATCTGCGACCGCAAGACTAATTCTGCAGACCGCAGATCCCTTATCTTGGAGGCATGAATCAACTATACAACCCCTCTGTGTCCTATAGTTTCTCCCTTACCCACATTTCGTGTGTATGTGTTTGAACAATGAATTATAACTATTAATCTCCTCTGCTTGATACAGATAATGGTTCAATCAAGAGGACGAGACGACACTTTAAAAGGGAGAGGTGAATCTTCTTGGGGTCGAGGCAAAAGTGCCTTGCCCCTTGACCAGCCCAAGACAATAAGAAAGAAGACAACAACCAGCATATGGAGATGTGCATACCTCTCAGAGTCTAGCTCCTATGTCCCGTCTAGGGAAGTGTTAGAGGGCAACTCAGCCTCTGATCAGGAAGAGCATACTTCCACACAGTTGAGTCCGCAGGGGAGATACCAGCTCAAAGACGAGCTATCTTCATCTCACAGCACCTCCGAGGGGTCGGAGAGTGCTAGCGAGGCTTTTGAGCCATCAGTTGCACCAGCCCTTGAGGCTCTTATTATACATGACATCCTCGATGATGGTAGAGGAGGTGATTCTACAACTTCAGGCCTTGAAATATCAAAGAAGAAAGAGGTTTGGGAGGACCGCTTTGTCAGCCTGGCCACCTTCACCAGTTTCCGTATGTGGTGGCTAGTGAGGTCGCTAACTCTTGAGCGACAATTTCTGTTGAAGGACTTGAAGAAATATAACCCAGCTATATTGAGACAGTTCAGGAGACGAAAGGGGTGGATGTGGTTCACCGAGAGGGTAGAGGAATCCAAAGAATACCTTGTTCGTGAATTTTATGCCAATGTTACTCATATCAAGAAAGGGACGAAGGTGACCAAAGTGCGCAACCTCAAGGTGAGGTTTGATCAGCATACGCTAAATGCATATTTGGGCTTTGAGGATGTTGAGCCGAAAGAATATCTGGAGAAATGCGCACTGAAGAATGAAGTCTGGCCTTGGTTGGATGAGATTCTAACACCACCAGGGCCACCACCACCACGGATCGCTGTTGGGGTTCCCATTCACCGGAACACTCTGAGTTTGAGGTGAAGGGGTGGCAAACCTTTGTTTGCTACAGACTGGATCCGAGCCAGCACAAGACTCACCTTCCTATCTTTCGGGCAGTGTTAATGGCTTCCATCATGGCCGGTTACCCAATCAATATGGGTGCCGTGATGTCAGCCAATATTTCAGTGATTGCATGGAAGGACAACTCGCCCTATCCTTATCCCAACACTGTCACAGAGTACCTCACCGATGCAAAAGTTGAGCCGAGGGATTTTAACACCAAGGTGAAGGCAAAGAAGTCCTTTGATTGGTATTCTCTGATAGATGCGAGCAACCCAAAGAAGAAAGTTGAGCCTTCTACCACCACAGGCCAGTCTGATGAGCCAACAGTGGTAGCTTCTGAGGCAACTATTCTTCCATCCACTTCTGTTGAGCCTTCTACCAGTGCCACTGCTATGCCTCCACCATCATCTTTAGCTTCTACCACAGCCTCTAGAGTTGCTCTAAAGCCAGTGCCTATGCCCACAGTTCCCTTATCTGCTCTGCGAGTCTCCCAAACATTGGCGAGTCTCAACAACTGGATGCAAACAACTACTTCTAAGCTGGCTAACCTGTCTAGTACTATTGCAGTACAGTCCACTTCTTAGGCACCACAAGCTCCTTCTAACATTGATGATACACTGAAGAAGATTTTGGAGAATTAGAAGACGATCATGGATACCTTGGTACAGCACAGGTCAGTGATTGAGGAGCTGGGAAAGGAAGTAAATAAGATAAGGAAGTCCCAAGTGAGCAAGAAATCAGTGGATAAGCTCCGGAGGGAGGTGACTAGACTTTCTACAACTGGAAACCTTCCTTTTGACATGATTCTTGACCCGCACCAGTCCGCCTCAGATCTTTCAGCACTATCTGCACTGGCTAGCTAGTCTAACGAGCCAGACCTTGCTGCCGACACTGCTGAGGCAGTGCGTGAGATATTCTCCAACCCAGCCATACCTAGATTTGATGATGATGATATTTAGTTGGCTGATCCTAAGGGATATGACATTGTTGGGGACACTGAGATGTCCAAGGATCCATAGGGATTTTTCTTCACCCTCTCCTCTTTTACTCTTATTTTGCTAAGTATTGAGGAAAATGCTTACTTTTATTCGGGGGTGGGGGTGGGGTGGGGTGGAGTTTATTTGACACATTGGTACACTTTGATACATTCAGTCTGTAATAATTTGATGATACTCTTTCTCTTCTTATTTGTATTTATCTAGCTTCTATCTCTTCTCTTATGTATATTTATCTCTCTTTAGTAGTTTTTGCTTCTTAGCTTCTTTAATATTTTTCTATATTAGCTCTTGTTTTGTTAAGTACCTTCTTTTTATGCTTTAGTAGATAATAAGCCTTTGGTTTTCTTAACGCCACGGTTCTTTCCAAATATAGTTGTTGTGTGAACTGGGTGACTCATCCCAACGATGGATGGCGTGACAACCTTCTTAAATGAATGAGTCTGTTTTTATGTTTAGGTAATAATAGTAGTAGTAATGAATAAAAATACCTAATCAAGTCATTCTCGAAGAGTCAACCATCCTTCAATTGGTACCAACATAGTTAACTACGTGCTTATGGTTAGAGACAAGGTTTTTGAAAGAAATAGCTCTAGATTCTATCATCTTTTACAATCTAGTTACGTGAGAGGTGAGATGGATTGTTTCTAGTCTAAGTATCTGTGCGAAGGGTCTAGAACTTGCCCCGAATGTGTTTCAAGGCGAAATCCTAAGTTTGCTTGGTTTGAGAAGTGATTGTAGGCTTTCCTTGGCCTGTTTGAGCTTTCTATTGCCAACCAATATCATTATCCCTAGTAAATCCCATTGAGCCTCTAGCCTTTCTTATTTAATAACCATGTTATAAGCCTTTACCCATTTTACCGTGACCCTCTCTTGGCACCCAGACTTTCTTTAACACTCTCGTGAAACAAGTGGCTTAAAACATAAGTTTAGGGGAGAGATGAGGAATTTGAAAAAGGTATCAAGGCACAAATAAGAAAAAAAAATGATATCTATGAAAGAGAAGGCAAGAAAAGAAAAGAACAGAAAGGGAAATGCAAAACGTGAATAAGTGGAAGGGTTGATGGATTAAAAAAAAAAGAGGTAATAATCCCTAGCATGAATAATCACTTACCCATATGGAATGCTTAAGGAAAGGTGTAACCACTTGCCCATATGGAATCCTACCCTAATCCAAAAGCCTTCATTACAATCAGAAAGAAGTCCTACTTGATTTCAACCCGAGTGAGCTTACATTAGTGGCGATCTACATGAGGGGCAAGCCTATGGTAATTGAAGCCGTACTTGCGATCTTGGCAAGTACTAATTTCTTAAGTGATCTTGGCAAATAGAAATTAGAGGAGGAAGAGTTTTTAGTCCACCATGACCTACATGATAGAACAAGATTCCTTGATGAGTAAAGTCAATTCTTGAAGCTCAAATGTCACATTAGAACTATATGTGCATGAATATTTGACTTGTCACCTTGTTGATAATGCATGAGTAGTATGGAAAATTGTTGGTCTCAACTGATGTGTGAATGACTCACCTTTGACTCGATGAAATGACCCTTAACTCTAGGAGGTGGGAACTAATTTTGCTTAAGGACAAGCAAAGACTTAAGTTTGGAGGAGTTTATAAGTGGGGGTTTTGACTACTTATTAAAAACTTTTTACTTTTGTTTTAGTTCGAAAGTATTGATTTATGTTCCCGAAATTAATGAAAGTGTGCAAATTGCAGGAATGTTGGAAATTTGGTCTCCCGTGATGAATTTCGACTCAAAACAGAGTGTTCCAAATCACAAGGAAGGAAAGGGAGCAGAACTAAAGAAGTGCGGTCCGCAGAAGAAAGTGCGGTCCACAGAATTCCATCTGCGGCCGCAGATCAAGTGAAAGAGCCCAACAGGAATTAGGCCAATGTGCGGACCGCATATGAATTGTGCGGCCGCAGAACAAGGTCTGCACTGGCAAATGATTCAAAGTTCAGAGAATGTGCTAAAGACAAAGTCCTGAAGCCTTGATGAAGTGCGGACTGCACAAGAATTGTGTGGCCGCAGAAGATGCTTCGCAGCGCAATCCAGAATTGTGTGGTTGTAGAATCCAAGATCTTGCAACTGAAGAAATCTGCGGATCACACATGGAATTGTGCGACCAAAGAACCTCCCGAGGGGTATTTTTGTCAGCGAATTTTGGGCCATTATAAATAGACGAGTTTCACTTTTTTAGGTCAAGTTTTGAAGTTAGAGCTGTTGTAGCCGTTACATTTTGCCATTTTAGGACGTTTGTGACTATTTTAGTGTTTAAACATTATATTTTATCATTTCAATCTTAGATTATGAATTTAATTAGCATTTCTTCTTCATTTTCTTCAATTCCCACTATGAATAGCTAGATTTCTATTAGGGTTGTGACCCAACCCTAGTATGTAAACCTTATGGGTACTTAATTTAATGCTTTTTTATGATTGGATGTTGATTATTTAGCTTAGTTTATGCTTCAATTTTAGAATTAATGGTTGCAAACATTGATTCATGTCTTTTTTACCTAGTCTCTACTTGAGAAAGAGGAACCTAGTCTAGGATAACTTGGCTAGCAAGGAATTCGGCTAATTGAGGGTTTGATTAACCTAATTAAAGGTTTCAAACTAGAGATAGTGAGAACCCGACTTGAGCTCTTATCAACGATTTTGTTTGATACCCATTTGGACTTGAGAAAGTCAAATTGGGCAAAATCACTCTTTGACCGAGAGATATTGAGTGGGTAACGTAGAGTTGAGAGCTATAATACACCCCAATCAACAAAATAAGTATTAACGTATTTTATCCATTAGGTAAATACCTAGGTTATGGTCACATCCCTAGGCTTTTTAATTATTTGGAAAAACAACCAAAAATACTGATTCGCTTCTAGTTTCTTTTCTGAGCTTATAATTGCAAGAATAAAATTAGAATTAGAAATTAAAAATTTTTGGGAAAGTGCAATTTAGCTATTCATTTCGCTTTCGTCAAGTGCATACTCCTCACACCCCTAGTAACTCCCTGTGGAAATCAACCCCGACTCTTGTTGGGTACTATTCTTCCAACGACCGTTTCCACTCACTATTGAGTATGAATTGGACGTGGATCACCTTATAGGAAGGGTTCTATTTGAATTAGACCTCTTATTAGCAAATTACAAATTATCGTACTAATATTTATAAGTTCCTATATAGTTTCGTTGTAACTGATCTATAATTTTCGTGGGACATTATTCTGGAGTTGGCAATGTTTATTGATGTTCCATGAGTTTCATGTTGTCATCATTCCCAGTGCAAAGTATATCATTGTATTCTTCTTCTTCCCTAGTGGTCAAGTTTTCAAAAAAAAAGATTTCTTCTCTATGAATTAATCCAATCTTTGAATAAGACGAAAATCTCTAGGTTTTCCTACACTAATGAATGTTTATGATATCCAATTTGAAATCTTGCCGCGCTAAAAGCACTCTCCGATACTACTGATGATGCTTGAATAGCCAGTATATCTCAGGCCATTATTGAAAGTGTTGGAAATGCCTTGCCACGCTCCCTCCACCATGGCAAAAGCTGTTTGTTTCCTTCTTCATCTTTAATACATTCCAATCCCTGATTAAGATAAGAATCAAATACATTATATTATCCTCCACATATTCTCATAGAACTTCTACTCTAGCATTAGAAGTAGTATGAGCATTTTCACCAATTGTTGTTACCATAGATTGATAACTATCAAATATTGATCTAGCATAAAAATATATGCTAGCTTGGCAGAGATGGCTGTTCATTTTCTTGAATTTCTAAATTCTCATAAATTTTACGAACAAGTCCCTTTGCACCTCTTAATTTGTTTTTCATTTTTAAAGATGGGTTACGTAGAGTAAAAATTAAATGGGGAATAGGAAAAAAGTACTTTTAAAATTTTGCAATCATTTCATTAACGGCAGGTGCATAGTTTGGATTTGTTTTATACTTACCAAATACAATAGTAATTCCACAAATATACCATAATATTTGTGACAGTAGGATAATATATACCAAAAAATTATTTTGTAGCATAATAAATTTTTTTTTAAAATTTAGTAAGCTCTTTGATCTCATCCCAATTAGACTCAACAATTTGATCAGTGGGGTTACCATTATACATATTAAATATGTCACGACCCAAAATCTCACCCGTCGTGATGGCGCCTATCTCAATACTAGGAAAGCCGACAATCTCAATAAACTACCATATCTTTTAAGTTTGAAAATATAATATCTAAATTTAGCGGAAAAAAACTCACAAATACATATATAAACACTCTCAAAATCCGGTGTCACTGAGTACATGAGCATCTAATATGAATACAAGTCTGGAAAATACAGTCCATAATAGTCTGAGATAGGGAAGGTCTGCGAAACACGGCAGCTACCTCTGAATCTCCGAAAAAATAAACTGTGCGAAAGAATCAACACCTGTTATATCCGGAAACACCTGGATCTGCACACGAAGTGTAGGGTGTAGTATGAGTACAACTAACTCAGCAAGTAACAATAATAAATAAGGAACTGAAGATAGTGACGAGCTACACAGTTATAGTTCACTTTCAGTAATTCCAGCAAAGAATAGACATGCTTTCAAATCCAGCAGTTGAAGTCAAATCAGTTTTATACAGTTCAAGTTCATGTAATCCGGATAAAAAAAATCTTTCAGAGTATTTCACAACAATGACAGATAGCAACTAAATGCAACAACAAATGAAAAGCAAGTACAGCCTCTCAGGACAACAATCACTCGCTGGGCTCCCAGCCCTCAGCACTCACACTCAATGGATACCCGCACTCACTGGGGGTGTACAGACTCTGGAGGGGCTCCTACAGCCCAAGTGCTATAATCTGTACGGACAACTCACGTGCTGCGCGGACAACTCACGTGCTATAATATCCTGCACTGACAACTCACGTGCTATAATATCCCGCACGGACAACTCACGTGCTATAATATCCCGCACGGACAACTCACGTGCTATAATATAATATCTCACAATCAGGCTCTCGGCCCCACTCAGTCATAAATCTCTCCAGTCTCTCAATAATCATGAAATCAGCCCAAACAACAATGATATGATGCATCAATAATGAACAATAGAGATTGAGATAAAATAAATAAGTAAATTGTGACTGAGTACAAAGCAACAATTAAGCAGATAGTTCAACATGTGCACGACCTCTGTGGGTCCCAACAATACCAACATATAGCCTAAACATGATTTCTAACGTGACTTACAGTCAAATTTCCACAACACATAGAGAGCACATAGCTAAAAATAAGTTATTCAACTTTACAGTTTTTCCACGGGACGGACCAAGTCACAATCCCCTCGGTGCACGCCCACACGCCCCTCACCTAGCATGTGTGTCACCTCCAAAGTAATCACATGATACCAAAATCTGGAGTTTCATACCTTTAGGACCAGATTTATAACTGTTACTTACCTCAAAACGTGAAATTCTTTACTCTGCTATGCCTTTGCCTCGCAAATCGGCCTCTGAATGCCTCGAATCTAGTCACAAATAATTCGTTTCAATCAATAAAAGTTTTTGGAATTAATTCCATAAGAAAATACTAATTGTTTATCAAAATCCAAAATTTAGCTCAAAAATTGCCCGTGGGGCCCATGTCTCGGAACCCGACAAAATTTACAAATTCTAAAAGCCCATTCAACCACTAGTCTAACCATACTAATTTTACCAAAATCCGACATCAACTCGACCTCCAAATCATCAAATCGTATTTCTAAATCCCTAAATTCAAACCCCCGATTTACACCTCAAAAACATGTAATCTAGTCGGATTATCCGATGATAATTCAATAATATGGAGTAGAAATGATCACAAGGGACTTACCTGAAGTTCTCCCGTGATTTCTCGCTCAAAACTCGCCTCAACCCGTGTTTGGAATGTCCAAAATGAGAAAATCACGGAACCCTCTGTTTTTGTACACTGTCCAGAGGTTCCGCACCTGCGGCCTCTTTAACCGTTGTTGCGCGACCGCTTCTGCGGATATTCCCTCGCTTCTGCAAAATTCCTTGCTTCTGCGATCACCCACGTGCAGGTGCGTGTCCGCACCTGCGAGATGCCTTCCGCATCTGCGCTCCACCGTCACCAGCCCAGCCTCTGCTTCTGCGTATCTCAACTCGCACCTGCGAACTCGTTTGTGCGAGTTTCCTGTTCCCTTCTGCGAACCTTGCGCACCTGCAATGTCCATTACGCTTCTGCATGGTCGCACCTGCGAGCCAAGTTCCGCAGGTGCAATTGCACCAGAAGGCAAAAACTTCAGATTTATTCTAAGTCCGAAATTGACCCGTTAACTATCTGAAACTCACCCGAGCCCCTCGGGACCCCGTCCGAACATACCAACAAGTTCCATAACATAAGACGGACCTACTCGAGGCCTCAAATCATATCAAATAACATCAAAACGATGAATCGCACCTCTAATCAAAATCTATCTTTGAACTTTTTAATTCTATATCTTGTGTCGAAACACATCAAATCAATCCGGAATGACTTTAAATTTTGCACACAAGTCATAAATGACATAACAGAAGTATTCAAATTTTGAGAATCGGATTCCGACCTCGATATCAAAAAGTCACCCCCGGTCAAACTTCCCAAAATTCAACTTCCGGCATTTCAAGCCTAATTTCACTACGAACCTCCAAATAATTTTCCGGACACGCTCCTAAGTCCAAAATCACCATACAGAGTTATTGGAATCATCAGAATTAAATTCCGAGGTCGTTTACACATAAGTCAATATCCGGTCAACTATTTCAACTTAAGTTTCCAACATGAAAATTCATTCTTCCAAGCTAACTCCGAAATACCTTAAAACCAAAACCGACAATTCGCACAAGTCATAAAATCTCGTAGGAAGTTATTCAAGACTTCAAATAGTTGAAAGGTGCGTAAATGCTTAAAACGACCGGTCGAGTCATTACAAAATACCATTTGTATAGGCAACCAATAATTATAAGTAACTTTAAGCATTTCATAAGTAGAATTTCACCTAGTACAAACAGTTTTTGGAATTTTTCTATATGCAAGAATAGGATATGCACATCGTTCTTCAAACTCACAAATTCTACTCGCTTTATTAGTACGAAAAATATAGTCGCAAGCATATTGTACTTTACTACAAGAATCAGAAAATAAATTAATACCATCTTTTATAACCAAGTTAAAAATGTGGCATGCACATCTAACATGAAAAATTTCTGGATTAATTGGGCAAATTCTAGCTTTTAAGCTAGTTGCTGCCATGGTGTTAGCAGAAGCATTATCTAATGTGATAGTTAAAACTTTATCAATGAGCCCATAAAATTCAAGTATTTGTAGAACAGTAGTTGCAATATATGCTCCAGTATGTTTTGAATCAACAAATTTATAACCAAAAATACGTTTTTGCATGTTCCAGTGATGATCAATCCAATAACATGTAACCGTTAAATAATCATTACCATTAGGACTACGACCTATATCAAATATGATAGACATTTTACAGTCTAAGTGAAATAAATACACAATGCATATACTGAAGATATTCAGTTTGATATTTAAAAATATCATTTCTAATTGTGGTCTTAGGAAACCTTAAAAAATAGGATTATAGGTTTATTGTATATAATGCACAAAAACAGGGTGAGAAGGAAAAGTAAAAGGTAAGCCACAAACAACAACCATTTTTGCTAAATTTTCATGATCTATCTTTGTTATAGTGACGTAGTATAGTACCAGAAGTAGGGTGAAACTGTTGTTGGAAAAAGTTAGAACCCCCGCCAGATCCAGTAGGAGCGCCAGTAACACTGCTAGGATCCGGGGGTTTTCCGGCATCTATTTGAGCTTGTATCCATAAAGGTTTGTGTGTTTTAAGTAAGTGTCTAGTTAAAACCCCCGTCCCACCTAATTTTTCATGTGCAAATCGTGCTTTACATTTTACACAGATAGAAACTAAATTAACTTTATCATGTTCAAAAACTTTTCATACAAGTGATCCTTTCGTACGTTCAGCCTTAGCCTTACCTCTTACAGGAGGTACAGGGGATAAAGCTCCAGACCGAGATTGACTTTGAGTTGGAGCTTGTGTTGTTGGACTAGTGGTTGTCTCTCTAATTCTTCTTCCCCATTTCCTTCTTCCTCATTAAAAATATCATTGCCAAATTGTCTTTGTAAAGTTTCATGATCTAGTTATTCTCCCGAATTAATATTATAAAATACGGGGGGTTAGGTAAATGAAGTTTCATTAACTTGAGTCATTTCATCTATATGTTTTCTAATTCGAGGAGAAGGATTAGGATTAGGATTAGGATTACTACAACTAGCACCTTACTACTTTTCTAAATGTGTTGGTTATGCCAAATACTTTTTTAGGAGCCATAATTTAAATACAAAAATAAATTAGAAAAGTTAACCAAAAAAAAATTAAACATGCAAATGAAACACGGAAATAAAACACGCAAAGTAAACACAAAAATTAAGCATTAAAATGATATGCAAAAATTAAATATTAAAATTAGGAGATGGAACGAGTGCACTTTATTATATATTGAAACATGAAGAAATTGCCCGAACAATTGCTCCAAATACTTTACGAATTAATTTAAAGCCTAAAAGTTGTGTCACGACCCAAAATCCCGCCACAAGCGTCGTGATGGCACTTAGTCTCTAAGACTAAGTAAGCCGATTATAATTACAATTCAAGCCAATTTTATTTTAAATAGATAATCGAAACCAACAACGAAAATAATTACAAACAACCTCCCAAGACTGGTAATACTGAGTCACGAACTCTAACTGAATACATGAAATGATATCAAGGATCGAATACTCAATACTGTTTGATTAATAATTAACAGTGCAATAAAATGGAAAAACTCCAAGGGACTGCGATGACCAAGCAGCTCTACCTTGAATCCTTTCGATCATACTCTAACACTGTCCGAGTCCGATATCTCCCATACCTGGCTCTGCACAAAAATGTGCAAAAGTGTAGTATGAGTACACCACAGTCAGTACCCAGTAAGTATCAAGACTAACCTCAGTGGAGTAGTGACGAAGTACAATCAAGACACTCACTACTCTAATAACCTATGCAATATAGTATACAAAAATAATAGGAAATAAATAACAATGATGGCAACAATAATCAACCAGTGATATACAAAGCAGGGCAACAAGAACACCATAAATATTGCTCAACAAATAATGAGTACAAGTAAAACCAATTAATCAAGTCCTTCAAATATAAATCTTTCGCCTATATGTTTCTCAAATAATAATCTTCAGGATATAATACTTTTCAATAAATATATTTCGAATATACTCCCTTCAAATAAATATCTTTCAAATATAATTCTTTCAAATAAATCTCTTTCAAATATAGTTCCTTCAAATAAATATCTTTCAAATATAATTCTTTCAAATAAATCTCTTTCAAATATAATTCTTTCAAATAAATATCTTTCGAATAAAAGTCACCCTGTGACACCTCATTTCAAAATCATAAAATACGGGTCTCAGCCAACTTTCATATTTTCACGGTACCTTGTACCAATTTCTCTATCACAACCACACGGATAACTCACGTGCCAATATCATCATCATTTACTCACGGCATCTCGTGCCCACATTTCATATCACAACTGCACGGATAATTCATGTGCCACTATCATTATTATTTACTCACGGCACCTCGTGCCCACATTTCATTTCATAATCCGCCGGGCAATAGCCAGATGCTCCCAATTTCAACATAGATTAGACTATTATCAATTTACCAATAACTAGACAAATTGTACAAGATATAAAAATAAACACAAGAAAAATTACAACATCTCTTGAAAATTACCAACGCAATAACCCTACATCATAACATAAAAATTACCAACATAATAACTCCACATCATCACGTATCATCCCTGACAATAGCCACCCTTATCTCTCCTATAGCCACCCTTATCACTCCTATAATAGCCTCTCTTATCCCTCCGCCCTGGCAATATCAATAGCCACCATTATCGCTCCTATAGCCACCCTTATCTCTCCGTATAATAGCCACCCTTATTACTCCGCCCAGATAATATCCCAACACACATAACCACAGTGAAATGCCACCCTTATACCCACATAGTGAAATGCCACCCTTATATCGTCATAATAATAACTCAAATTACACAACAATTTACACGGAATATTATCACGACAAAACAACACAATCAATTCCTATCACAATTTGCCCAATGACCACAACCAATTCCAATGATATATTAAAATCAATAAATTTCTCAAAAATAGCCCAAGGCTCCACACAACGTATTTAAAACCTCAAAACAATCAACAGAAATGGACAAGTAACTCAGCATAGGACAACGCCTTCTTTAATCCAGATTTTAATAAATATAAATTAATGCCTCATTTTAAATTTATTTAATAATTATTTGCAGATAAGGATTTCCATAATGAATTTAATTCCAAGAAAATATCAAATCAACAAGCACACGGAGTTCACATAAAAATTCAAGTGACAATAACATCAAATTATCGTATAAGATACAATTTCGACAAACAAGGAACGAGGCATGGCACATAAAGGATTTAATAAGTGCCAACAATTTCTAATTTAATACATAAGGACGTCTACAATTTTAACCGATATAATTTGCACATATAAACCAAGTACGTACTTGTTACCTCACGTACATGGTTTTTAACTACATAATTTCCACATAAGACTCAATGCCTAAGGGATAATTTCCCCACTCAAGGTTATGCAACATACTTATCTTTTTGAAGTTATGCCGATATTCCAAAATAGCTGTCTGGCTTGAATAAATCCTCCGGACAGCTCAAATCTATTCAAATTAATTGTATAACTTCATTAAAATTCATCGGAAATAATTCCGGATAATATAACGTCGACTTAAAATTTTTACATTAAAAGTCAACCAAAGGTCAATGGCTGGCCCGCCTCTTAGAATTCCGATAACGAATCGACCTCCAAATCCTCAATTTAAAGTCTATAAAATTTCTCCCATTTTCAACCAAAACACTAATTTAATGATAAAAACAACAATATATTCGGGTAATTTAACCAAAATTGAGTTAAGAACTCTTACCCCGATGTTTCCCTTGAAAATCTCCCGAAAATCGTCTCTTCCCGAGCTCCAAATTGTCAAAGATGGAAAATGGGACGATCCTTTTTTCAGAACTTAAATCTGCGGCTCAGTCATTTCCTCTATGCGATCATGGAAAAACACCCGTGATCGCAAAGCAAAAAAACTTTCCACGCCTTTTTTACTCTATGCGATCGCGGCCATTCTCCCGCGGTCGCGAAGAACAAATTCTCCAACAGCCTTGTCCAATTTCTTCCGGACAGCCTCTAGTATAACAGTCATAACATTTTTCACAGAATTCCAAATAATGAATGGTTTAACTTTATTAAAACTAGACACCAATATCTACAACTTTCATGTTTGGTTATCTCCTAATTCCTTATGGAGTTTTAGATATAAGTTTTCAAAATCAGCCGTGTGCAGCACAAATTTCTTCTTCGCGATTTCCAAACCCTTCCCGGACAGCCTGTAGTTTATCAACCATAACTTTTGGTACAAAATGCCAAAAAATAATTAGTGTAATTTTCTGAAAACTAGACACAAAGGACTACAACTTTTATTTTTGGATTATCTCCAAATTCTTTATAGATTACGAGATATAAGCTTCCAAAATCGGGTTAGTGCAACAGAAAATTTCCTCTACACGATCGCGAAAGGTCTTTCGCGATCGCGATTCACTGGCCATTCTTTTCCATTTTGTGCTTCGCGATCGCGGGCAATTCCAGGCGATCGCATAGCACACTGCTGTAGCCAAAAACCAGCAGGTATAAATGGCCTAAAAATGGTCCGAAACTACCCTGAAACTCACCCGAGCCCCTCGGGATCCTGTCCGAACATACCAACAAGCCTCAAAACATATTACGGACTTAGTCGAAACCTCAAATAACATCAAACAACGCTAAAACCACGAATCATACCCAATTCAAGCTTAATGAAACTAAGAAATTTGAACTTCTACATTCGACGCCGAAACCTATCAAATCAAGTCCGATTGACCTCAAATTTTACATACAAGCCATAAATGACATAACGGGCCTATGAAAATTTTCAGAACTGGATTCCGACCCCGATATCAAAAAGTCAACTCCCCGGTCAAACTTCCAACTTAAACTTACTATTTTCGCCATTTCAAGCCTAATTTAACTATGGGCTTCCAAATAATTTTTCGGACACACTCCTAAGTCCAAAATAACCATACAAAACTATTGGAATCATCAAAACTCTATTCCGGGGCCGTTTACTCAAAAGTCCAACTCCGGTCAACTCTTTTCATTTAAGCCTCAGAAATAAGAATTGTTCTTCCGATTTAATTCCGAACCTTCCAAAAACCAAACTCAATCGCAAATGAAAGTCATAATACGTATTACAAAGTTGCTCGGGATATTAAGTCGCTGAACGAGGCGTAAATTCTTAAAACGACAAGTCAGGTCGTTACAAGTTGCTCCAAAAATTTGCCCAAATACTTAAAACGTAAATGATTATGAGAAAATTGAGATAAATATATATATATATAATGTAAGAAATTTGAGAGAGAATGATTGATTTTTGTGGGAAAAAATTAACAAGGATGGGGGGTATTTATAGTTAAAAATAGGGCCAAAGTATAAGTTAATAAACATAGGGATTAAATGAAAAGTTTAGGGGAGAGGGAA